>JAOSBM010000003.1:2433572-2448344 GCA_027568955.1 Erythroxylum tenue
TGAGCGTCGGAGGGGCCTGCCGGCAATCAACCCCCGGCGTGCCTTATTGTTTTGCAGGTACTCCCAAGCTCAAACCTTCCGAAACAATGGATCCAAACAACAGCATCCAGCCTCAACAGAATCAGGCGGAACCACACTACAAAAAGAAATTAGGTCTCTTAGCGACGGAGAAATTGCTGAACGGATCCTCGGATTGTTTATCGCCAGTTATGATACCATAAGTACTACCTTATCTTCCGTCTTGAAGTTTCTTGCAGAACATCACGATGTCTACGAGAAAGTCTTTAATGGTATGATTAAAATTATTACTCTTATCACATTGAACTTTCATAGAAAATGCATAATTTCTGTATTCACAGCTCGTACTTTAAATGCATAACATGTAAATATGTATGTGTTTTTCTTTTTGTTTTGTTTGATAGAACAAATGGATATTGCTAAATCCAAGTGTGCCAAGGATTTGTTAACCTGGGAAGAAGTTCAGAAGATGAAATACACATGGTGCGTTGCCTGTGAAGCAATGAGGTTGCTACCACCAGGGCAAACAGCATTCAGAGAGGCCATAACTGACTTCATTTATGCAGGTAATACCATTCCCAAGGGTTGGATGGTGAGTTAATCCTAAAGAAATCAATGAAAATGGATTTCTACAATAATTCTAAAGAGAATGTCTGATCATTTTCTAATGTACTTTTGCAGACATGTTGGTCAGCTTTCTCAACTCACAAAAATCCAAAATACTTTAGTGATCCAGAGAAATTCGACCCGTCTAGATTTGAAGGCAGTGGTCGTGCGCCATATACGTACGTTTGTGCCATTTGGTGGAGGAGCTCGTATTTGCCCAGGGAGAGTATATGCTCGATCGGAGATTGTTATTTTCATTCACAATTTGATCACCAAACTCAAATGGGAAAAAGTTTTCCCAGACGAAAAGGTCATATTCAATCCATTACCAACTCCGGAAAATGGTCTAGCGCTTCGTCTCGATCCGGTTTAAACAACCTGTTTCATTGTTGCTTTTCATTTCGATGTCTTTGTTTCCTCTCTTGCGAACAAATGATAAAGTTTTGTGAAAATAAAGGTTCTACTAATGTCGACAAATAATAAATCTTCGTATGGTATGCAAAACTGATGTTAATAATAAACCTTTAAATTAGGAAAACAATTAATAAGATATTTTTAAGTGATTCATGTCAACACAACTATTAGAAAAATTAATTAAAAATAAATATTTGATCATTTAATTAATATTATTAGTAATTATAATTATAATTATAATTGCAAATAAGATAAATTCTGGCATATAAAATATAGTTTTTTTTGGTCGGAATATAAAATATAGTTAACTATTGATTTTTTTAACACTCTCTAGAATAACTGACATTATTTGATTATCATAAAACATTGAATATACAACAAACAGAGGAACAATCTTTAAACATAACTAAAAATGCAGATCTTAAACCCACTGCATGCAGGTTTAAAATTATTCAAATACGACAGCAAAGGCACAGAATTTATTCAGAGTGGTTGGAGACGAAGTTCCAGACCATTTTCAGGAACTGGGAGAGGCTTGAATCGAATGTTTTCGTGAGGAAACACCTTTTCCCACCTGAGTTTAGTTACCAAATTATGCATGAAAATGAGAATCTCCAATCTAGCATACTCTCTTCCAGGACAGATTCGAGCTCCTCCACCGAATGGGACAAACGTATATGGTGCCGGTCCGCTGCCTTCGAATCTCGATGGCTCAAATTTCTCTGGATCACTGAAGTAATTTGGATTTTTGTGGGTTGAGAAAACCGACCAGCATGTCTGTAATACTTTTGAAACAATTGATTAGATATTTTGGTTTTGGTTCAAGTATTATTAAAACAGTATTCAGCCTCCACTGATCATCATTTTATATGTAAGTCATGATTTCTCATTCATCTATGATGGAAGTTACCTTCCAACCCTTGGGGATGGTACAACCTGCATAAGTGAAATCCGTTATGGCCTCTCTAAATGCACCTGGGGCTGGTGGCATCAGTCTCATTGCCTCGCAGGCAACGCACCATGAATACTTCATCTTCTGAACGTCTTCCCAGTTCAACAAATCTTCGTTAGAATCCTTGGACTTGGCAATGTCCATTTGTTCTATCAAAGGAAAAAGCATTCAATAATTGATGCATGCAAATATACGAGTAAATGAGGAGAATTAAGAACGAAAATGGAAATTGCACATATAAGGGGAACAATGGTTGATAAATCAAACTTACCCTCCAAGACTTTCTTGTAGACATCGGAATGCTCTGCAAGATACTTCAATATAGCCGTTAAGGTAGTACTTATCGTATCAAAAGTGCCAATAAGCAACCCCAGGAGTCGCTCCGCAACTTGTCTCTCGCTTAGAGACCTGATTTCTTCTTGTGATGCAACAAGAAAACGAGTCAAAAAGTCCTGTTTTGCTTTGTCTTTGTTTTCCAATAACTCCACTTTCCTCAGCCTAACAAGCACTGAGAGCTCTTCAAGAATGAACTTTCTGCCTTTAACTGCTCTGTAGTAAGTTGTTCCTGGAAAGTTAATGGGCACGGAGAAGACCCCGTCATTCAAAAGAGCAAAGTTATGATACAATCTAGCCACATAGTTGGTGTCTGTTTGACTGGTAAACAATCTTAAACCCAATGCAAATGTGAACTTCCTTATATTTGGATAAGCTTTTATTTGGTTGTTTGGGCACCAATCTATTTCTAGGTATTCCTTTGCCATGGAATCCATAATAGGTATGTGGTGTCGCAGAGCTTCGGGTTTGAGAAACTCGGTCAATACTCCACGTATAATCAACCCATCATTAACATCCTCCGGAAGTAAGAGTGCTTTAATCACGGAGCGTGGCCACCATGTGGAGACATACTTGGTCTCACTTTTGAACAAAAATTTGTTCCCTGAAGCACCACAGAAGACGACCACGTTCTCGCCCAAAAGTGAGGTCCGGAACACCTCCGGCGAATGCTTACTTTTCCTGTCATTGAAGAACTTTTCTGGTTTTCCTTTTCTTGCAGCTTTGAGAAACTCCAAATTTTCACCGATGATTGGCCACCCTTTGGACCCTGGTGGAAGCTTTTGGTTACAAGATTTTGGTTTATAGAGAAGGAAAGCAAATGAAAGAGAGGCAAAAAGGGTTAGAAGATAAACGAAGAATGAGATTAAGGGATCCATGTGTTGACTATATTACATGTAGATGAAGTTTGGAGTTTGCAGGGAGAAATGTATATATATTTTGTTTCCTTGTTTTAATCTTCTTTTTTTAATCGAGTTGAGTTGCTTGATTGGGTATCTTATTTTTTAATCGAGTTGAGTTGCTTGATTGGGTATGTTAGTTGACTTAGACCCATTCAACTTTCAGAATTTAAAAAATCCAGATAAATTAAATTCAAATCTTACATTTAAAAAATTGTTTATGAAAATATATTAAGATTAAAAAGTTGTACATTCCTAGTTGATGTATATGCGTGCATGGAATCCTATCGTAACTGATTGAATGAAAGGAAAAAATCTATTATTACATAATATAATGAAGGTCAACTTACTTCACAATTCACATATTAAACACTTCAAAACTATAATATCCACATTGTGTGCTCTAATAATATATGCAACTTGGTGTTGGAGCCTTTAGAAATGGGCAATCATTAATTACCAACTGACGAGTGCATTACTAGACTAGAAGTTGGATACTCTATGCGATTTTATTGATTGTTTACTACGATTTTTCAATTAAAATATTTTATTAAACTTACCACAAAAAGATATTTTCATTAAAAAAGGAAGTCAAGTTGTTTTAATAAACAATTGTTTTTTTTCCACTATTTAATGCTGAAGTTTGGAATCATTGTTACCCTTTCTAAGGCACGTCTCTCCAACTACTTGTAATTATCATCTCTTCATTTTCTAATGCTAAGTTTGGTATCCGTGCTTCCTCTTACAGTCAAGCTCTTCAATCATGCTAGAAATGGTAATAATTTTACTCCAAGTTTGTTTACTAATCAAGTCACCGGGCGGTGACCAAATTTTCATTTGACTATTTTTAATCTGATCCCTTTTTTTTTAGTACAAGGGAAAAGCTAACTAGCGCTGATTTTGAGGGTACAACACTCCGTGCATATTGCGGTAGAGAAGCTCCTGGATAACCGCTGGGGGCTCCTGAAGGATGTGGAGACCTGGCCTTCAAACGCGTGCAAAAGCCGCCAATCTGTCAGCACACTGATTGACCTCTCAAAATATATGCTGCAGTCGGACCTCCCAATCTTGGTGCAGAAGTCCGCGGATGTCTGAAACCAAAGAAAAGTCCTCCGTTAGTGGACCGTGTGAAGCAGAGAGAATGTTAATAACCTCGAGCGAATCGACTTCGACGATGACCTGTCGGAAACCCATATCCAGGCCACCTGAAGACCGGAAGCCACTCCCCAGAACTCGGCAGTTAACGGCAAGCCCCGCCCAAGGAGGTGCTGGAACCCACCGCACCAGTGCCCCTGGCAATCGCGGATTAATCCGCCAGTGGAGGATTTGGAAGACCCTGGCTAGAACGCCCCATCCAAATTCAACTTTACCCAACCCTTCGGCGGTTTTGTCCAATTTACTAGTTGTCCCGCAGCCGAACCCGGTGTCGAGAAAACAGTCGCTTCCAGAGTCCGAGCGCGACCAATCCAGTCCATATAGTCCAACACACTCCGCATACCCTCTGCCGGCCAAACAAAGCTCGGCTCAAACATACTACTATTACGCCATTTCCATAAGGCCCAAACTATAACGCCGTAGATCGTAGCCCAGTCTGCCCGGTAGACGGTCGAGTGTTTGCGGAGATTAGTCAACAACCATGAACCCACATCCTGGTGAAAGAAGGCCGAATCAACCACAGCCCGGGGATATTGACGCCAGAAAGATTGCACCCGCGAGCAATCACGCACAGCATGAAGGGTCGACTCTGTCTGGCCGCAGAACTGGCATCCACAGTCCACGGCGATATGCCTGACCACTCGCTGCTGGTTAGTCAAGAGTTTCTAGTTCGCCAAAAGCCATAGGTAAGAGCGAATCCGTTAAGGCCCAGACTAGGTCCATATGACCTTCCACAGTTGGGGGTGCAGGTTCTGAAAAGGGCCCTCTTGGAGCTCATACGCCAAAGCCACAGTGAAACGCCCATGTGCGATAGGCCCTCACATTAGTTGATCTCCCCTCGGTCCTTGAGTGTAGGGTGGAGAGAGTTAGCACCAAACAGACGGCAGAAGGAAGATAGTGTTGAAACTCCTGCCAAAGCCAGCTGCCCTCGGTACTCATGAAGGTGGCAACGGTGGTGGTCAAAATATGTGCCGGAAGTGGAGAGGTGGCCACGTGAATGAGCGGGCCCCACCTCGGCACCCAGTTATCCTGCCAGAATAAGATCCGTCGTCCATTCCCCAATAACCATTGGCTCCCCTGACGGACAAAGGGCCAAGTGGCCGAAATGCCCCGCCAAACGACTGAGGCCCCCGGCCTCGCAATAGTGAGTGGGATAGTGGTATTCTCCATCCAATATTTAGCTGTTAGAACCCGGACCCAGAGGGACGTCGGTTGCGTCAGAAGGGCCCAGCCGAGCTTGGCCAGGAGGACATCATTTGTAGGCCGGATCCGCTTGAGCCCGAGGCCCCCTGCGAATTTAGGTTGACAGACTGATGCCCAACTGACAATATGCACTTTTCGCTGGGAAGGGTTAGACCCCCAAATAAAGTCTCGCATAAGCTTCTCTAAGTCGTCACAGAGTTGACGTGGGAGACGAACAATTTACATTGTGAAGATGGGGAGAGCGGCTAGGACGGACTGGGTCAACATAATCGGCCCCACAAGAGACAAAGTCTGGGCCCGCCAGCCGGCGAGCTTCTGCTGAGCAGTATCCAAAATATACTAGAAGGACTGTCGAGACATACGGTCGTGAAGCAAGGGGACGTCGAGGTACCGGCTGAGATTAGCCGTGCTACTGGTCTGTAAACCATGGCTGAGCCGCCGAGCCGTATCGCGGGGAACGTTTCGCAAAAAGAAAATTCGCGTCTTAGTAGGACTCACTTTCTGCCCGGACGCTGAACAGAAGGTCGCCAAAGTATTTGCTATGACGTGCGCCTGGGAGTCCTCGACTCTAGCAAAAAGAACTAGATCATCTGCAAAAAACAGGTGAGAAAGGGGGGACCTGAGCGACCCAACTTGATCGGGTGCCAATGCCCACACTGCACCTCCCGCGAGATAAGATGTCCAAGGCGCTCCATGCAGAGGATAAAAAGGTACGGAGAGAGTGGGTCGCCTTGTCGAAGTCCCCTCTCCAGGGAAAAAGGGTCGGACAGCGCTCCCTGCCAGGCAATTTGAAAGGACACAGTCGTCACACATTTCATAATAACGGTAATGAGGTTCTCGGGGAGCCCAAGGGCCTGAAGCGAATCCTGAAGGAAATCCCAGCGCAAACGGTTATACGCTTTTTCCAAATCTACTTTCAGCTCTAGGTAAGCAATGATGATATTATTGGTTATATGGCGCCCCGGAATGAAGCTGCTCTAGGTCTTAGCGATAAGGTGGGGCATGCGGTCCTTCAACCGGTTCACGATGACTTTATAAATAGCTTTATACAGCACGGTACACAGGCTAATAGAACGAAACTGGGAGATCTGATGCGGTCTTGGGACTTTTGGAATTAAAACCAGAATGGTCTTATTAAGCTCTGGGTCCCATCTTCTCGAACTAAAAACCTGCTTGATGAAATCCACCACAGCCGGCCCCACGGTCTCCCATTGTTGTTGGAAAAAAAAGAGCATTAAACCCACCAACGCCTGGAGCTTTGTTGGGGGCCATGTCAAAAATTGCCTCTTTAATTTCAGTGTCCTGAACCGATCGGGCCAGCCGGAGGACCTGATCCGGCGAAAGGGGCAGAAATGCCCCAAGCTGGGGTAGAGGAGAGGACATCCCGGCCTCGAACTTGTAAAGCTGGACAAAAAAGCTACGAACCAACTGATTCAACTGGACCGGGTCCGTAACTAACAGTCCAGACGAATCCTTGAGACTGGCAACCCTCAGGCGCTTCCTTTTGGATAGGGTGACAGTTTGATAATAAATGGTATTACGGTCGCCGTGCGAGATCCAAGCACAACGGGCCCGCTGGTGCCAGAGGAGCTCCTCTTCACCCAAAACCTGCTGAAGATCACGACTCAAGTCTTCCTCGAGGTCTAAAAGAGCATCGGAAGGAGCGGCCGTCATGGCTCACTGAATCCCCGTCAGCCGGGCCACCAAACATTTCTTCCGATGCAAGATGTTACCAAACACGTGGGTGTTCCAGTGGCTAAGGTGGGCCGAGAAACGAGATAAAGAGGTACTCATCGACTCATCCTCCGGGAGCTAGTGGTTACGCACCACTTCAGTAAATCCCGAATGAGCGAGCCAGGCGTTCTAGAAACGGAATCGAGAGTCACCCGAATGCCTAGGGGTTGGCCGAAGGAATTGGAGTAGCATTGGACGATGGTCCGAGCCTAGGAAAAGGAGATGATGGTTAACGACGTAGGGGAAAGTATCAATCCAAGAGTTCGAGCCGAATACCCTATCAAGACGTGCTTGTACTGAACCCCGCTGCCAAGTAAACTTTGAACCCACATCTCCCAGATCATGGAGCCCACTCTGGTGCACCCAATCCCTAAAACGGGGGTTAACCACCCGCGTAGAAACACTCCCGCCCTTTTTATCATAGATAGCAAGCTTAGCGTTAAAGTCACCACCCACAAGCCAGGGGCGGGAAGTGAAGCGACCGATCCAAGATAAAATGGACCAAAGCAGAGACTGAGTGGCCACTTGAGGGCTAGCATACACGGTCGTAAAATCAAAAGTTACCGTATCGGTTGTAACCTGCGTATGAATAAGCTGCCTATACGCGATAAGGACTGAAACATCGATATCCTCCTTCCACAGAAGCCAAATCCCACCCGAGAACCCATTAGTTTCCACACAAAAAGAGTAATCAAAACCAAATCGACGGACCACACCCTGGGCCCTAGCACCGCTAAGCCAGGGTTCCAGCAAAACCAAAATACCCGGTTTGTAGACGCGGAGATAATGACGCAAAACTTGCTGGAAGGCTATGCCGTCGACCCCTTGGCAATTCCATATGAGAATCGACATAAAAACATCTGAACGAGCGAATCAACATGAAGTTGGGTTAGTAACCGTTCCACCAACTGGGGATTCCCGGGAGCCGTCCTCCTGTGAGTGCGGAACCATCTCCTCGTCCTGGGTCTGCTCCTGGCCCCCGTCAGGTGGTCTAGTTGGCAAAATAGGATTTGGAGGTGCAACAGGGGGATCGACAGCCATAACAGGTGCAACAGGAGTTGGAGGTGCAACTGGGAGGACTCGGCAGCACCCAAGTCCCAGTCCAGGAGGATCTGGGGGTCGCACACCATTTCAGTATGCATCGGAATGGCAACCACAAAATTCTTGCGAGAGGGCGTGGGTTGGATTTGAACAGGAGTGTCCTCAGGCGAGCTCGGGGGTGAAGCACCCAGAGCGGGAACTTGACCTTCCCGAGTCTAAGGGGCCGGAACGACCGATTTGCCTTTGGACCTAGATTTAGATTGCCTAGATGAACTGGCGGTTGAGAGCGACAGACTCTTAAATATGGGCTATCCAATGCCTGCCTTTGTCCAAAGCCCGAGGAAGTAATGGAGGGACTGTGTCTGACACAGCAGCAGTCACCTCTCCGGAGCCATCATGTTGTGCCAGAGCCTAAAAACGTGATCCTCCCCTCGTAGGCGTGGCTCTTAACGTTGCTGGTAGAGAAGTTACCGTTGGGCGTGCTCGGTGGACGTCAGGAGACACCACCAGACGATCCCCCTGGTTTTTTAACCTGGATTGCGCACCTCGCCGAGTGCATCGGAGAGCATGGAGCCAAGGGCCATACGGCGGCGGTCGCATGGGTTTGACTTCACCGATGGAAGGCGGTGGCACTTCAATGCCACCGGCCTCATGTCGCCGCTTCGGGCTGGCTCCAAGGGAGTGGCCGATCAACCCACATCCAAAACAAACCGAGGGAAGGCCCTCGTACTCAACATGCAAAGTCTCACCATCAAGCTCCACAGTCAGACAAAGAGGCGCATTGAGGTCGACTTCCACAACAATACACGCATACCTCCCACGTTGGGCCTGTAAGGTGGCCTCATCAAGCTTCACCGTGCTTCTGACCAAGTTGCCCAACTGCCGAAGGATGATGGGGTGGTAGTGCGCGATCGGGAGGTTGGGAAACCTGATCCAAACCACCACGTGGGACGGTGGCACCGTCGATGGGCAGAAGCTCGGGATCCATCGTGGGATGGAGAGCACTGGGCCATAAATCACCCATGGGCCGTCCATAAGCACCTTGAGGTAATCGACTTCGTCTTTGAACTTAACCAAGAAGTAGTCATTCTCCATGTGGACGATTTTCAGAGGTCCCCGCGGACGCCATAAGCAGTGGAGGCGGGAGCTTAGAGCGTTAAAGCCCACCTGTCTCCCTAAAAGCTTGATCACAACGACTTGCTTCCACTGACGATCGAGTTTCTCCTTGAAAGCTTGGGAGAGCAGGAGACTCCCACCGGTCTCCCCCGGGAGTGGGGTGACATCCCAATCAGTCACTTCGATAGGGTCATTGTTGAGCCATTGCTTCAACGGCACATCGCCTTCCTCGCTGGAGCCCCCGAGCACTGCTGCACTGTATGTCAGTTTGGGCGGTGAAGGATCGTCATCCCTCTTTCGTTTGCGACCTTTCTTAGAAGGTTGGCCCTCGGACGCGAGGGCTTCCATAACGGGCGGATGTGCCGACAAAATTGTAGAGTCGGCCGCGCCTGGAGTCGTAGCCGTATGTTCCAGGAGTGGCATTGTCGAAGGCAGAATCGTGTAACCGTCAACTTTTCTCACTCTAAAGACTTTCTCACTCTTTTCTAATCTTATCCTAAATTAATGCAGGTAAAGTTAAAGTATTTCTTCAAAAATCTTCAAACTTGATGGACAATATGATATCAAAGGTTATACTACTTTTTTTAATGATAATATGCTTTGAGAATTAAACAAATTTATGTGTCTTATTTCTAAATTTTCAAATCCTAATTCTTTGTAAGATTACAGACCTATGTTTTATTCTAACGTGATTTACAATATCATTTCAAAGATATGATCGGCAGGAATCAAAGTTATTTTGAAGCACATCATTCACTTCACTTAAAGTTATCTTAAGCCTTTTTTGATATATTTTCAACTTCTCTATTATTTCATCAAATTCTACCTTCGTCGTTTAATTAACCGCTTGCTAAAATAAACTCTTATATGTGAGACATTTATGCAATTTAGACCAATTAACATACAAATATCAGGCACATTTTCTATACTATGCTTTTAGGAAGAGATTCTTCAATACATCTACTAACCCTTAGAAAAAAACTAAACATTATAATATAAATATAATAAATCAAAACACATTTTCTAATAAATAGTACCAATATTAGAATTTTTGACCTTTTATTGATTGCTTACAAATGTTCATGAATTCTCACTAATGTTTAAATCATCACCAAGAAGACTTAAAAACTAATACCAAGATTGATAATTCTCTCTCTCAACCACAGCTCAACATATACGGTACATTTGATTGTTTCCATCACAACCGAAAGCAACTAACAAAGCTCCTCTAGTAAATGTCTTCAAAAAATATCCATCAAGCCTTATTATTTTTGGACAAACACCTAAGAAACATATTTCAATGTACTAAATCTCACATGAAACCTCTTAAACATTAGTTGTCCAGACCTTCCATCAAGTTCTTTTTGAATGATGAATTAGTCTTCTTTATTGGCCCACCACAATTCTTCTTCAAGAGGTAAAAATTTTGTACAATGACCTTCCATTGGTCTTTGTAGCATAATAATAGCTTCCCATCTAGCTCTATAATATTGAGATTTAGGTACTTCCAATGCATACTTCCTTTGAAGATCATCTATTATCTCACTAAGTGGCTAATTCGAGTTCCTCCTAAACTTGTGTAAAAATTGATTTGCTGTCCACTTCTTACTAGTCTACT
The DNA here is from genome assembly GCA_027568955.1 of Erythroxylum tenue. NCBI lineage: Eukaryota > Viridiplantae > Streptophyta > Magnoliopsida > Malpighiales > Erythroxylaceae > Erythroxylum > Erythroxylum tenue. Next base: position 2,444,662 of record JAOSBM010000003.1, read on the forward strand.
TGTTTCTTTGCAGTTTTTTGTAACTATGCTTGTTTTCTAATATTTTCATTGCAAAAGTTTCTTCATTTCCAATCCAACTAGCATAAAACCTAAAAGGATAGTTTGGATTACAAATAACTTCCATTCTCACACCATTCTCTTCACTGAAACATTATATCTATTTGCAATTGCATAATTTCTATTTGCCTTCCTAAATTGAACCGCATTCTTAAACTTCATGCCAACTTCAAATTGAAAATCTTTTATGTACACGTTTGGATTAAAAAAAACATATTTCTTTCTTTTGTCATAGGCCTCACTTTCACCAGCATCATTATAAATTGATGATTGAACTTCAATGTCACTGTCCTTATACTCGCTACACTAACCCCATGAACTTTCTACTTCTCTTTGTGAATTGTTTGAATAATTTCACTCATCATTACTATATTTTCCACTATTCCTAACCTCATCCACATCACCATCACATTCAAACCTATTACCTACTTTCTTCTCATTAGCTTTTGCAATAATATATTCTTCATCTTTAGTTGCATAAATTTTATCATCACATATATCATTTCTAGATTCAGTCATCCATAGAAAACAAAATCTTCATAATCTTGTTCCACCTAAACTTGGAATAACTCCTCTTCACTGCCAATATCAGAATCAATTTCTTCACCACCACGTGCATGATTATCATAACCATGCTCATAATAGATTTCAACATTGTAATTCTTCAATTCTTCCATGCGCTGAAACATTGATATTATGTCCTTATCATGGTATAAACTCAAAGATAAGAGAGGCAAAGAGGGTTAGAAAATACACGAAGCATGAGATTGAGAGATTGTTGACTACGTTGCATGTAGACGAAGTTGCTTTAATTAAGTCCTTTCCTAATCGGTTGCGTTAAGTCCAAAAAAATTCAAATGCAAATCTTACATTTAAGAAGTTTGTTATGTAAAAGAATACTAATATAGATACAAGAAATAAAATTGATATTAAGGTGAAATAAAATATTTAAAAGTTTTAAGTTCTTAGTTGATGTATAATGTGTGCTTGAATTTAGAAATATGGAATCCTATGGTAACTAATTGATTGAAAAAAAAAGCTATTACAAAATAGAAGGAAGGTCAACTTACTTCACATGTTAAACACACTATAATATCCTCCTTGTGTGCATAAAAGTTTGTTTAATTATACATCTAACTCTATAAGAAAGAGCTATTGGAGGTTGACGGCGTTCAAATCAGAAAAGAAGGTGGTTTTAGAGATAAACAATTATTAATTGTAAATTTGAATATCCAAATTTTCTTAAATTTAAACACTTAATTAAAAATATTAAATATTAAATAAAAATATGAAAAGATTTACCACTTTATAATTAACGAACCCTTACATTTCCGTAATTGATTTAACAAGGTGTGTCATTATCATATAAAAAATGTGGTGTGGAAGCATACTTAACGTGTGAATTCGAACTTCAACGGTATTTAAACGATTTAATTTTTGCTTTTAGTACACTAAACATAATTTTTTGCTTTTAGTACTCGAGCTGCATGTGAGTTGGACTTTGCACATTTCGATCTAATATTTATAGCATGTCTAAGTGCTGACGCTATCTGCAAATTTAAATAGCTGAGTCTTACGTGTCTTTTGGCATGGGAAGTGATGCGGCTCTAGGGGTTCAGATCTTCTGTCCCACTAACCCTGGCCCTATTCTGTCCCACAACAAAACGTCGACATTTTGTTTGATTTAAACCAGCTTCAATTTCGTCTACGTCTCAGCTTCACAGTCGTCTAAGCCGAGTTGATGCTTCCTCCTCTTTTTATTGTTGTGGCTTTTGTCTTGACTTCTCTGCCAGAGAAGATCGTTGAAGTGTCGAGAGAGCTTTTGTATAACGTTGCAAGGATACCAAAGAACAAAGCTAAAATTGACCAACAATGAATTGGTGAAATGTGATGCAACTCATAAATATTGTAAACATTTTACACTAATATATCTTATCACCTCAACGAGAATGTAAGTTGGTCGTTTTGGCTTGCCAACATTAATGCATGGAAGATTTGCAGAATAACGCAAGTCTATATGTCGACGATTGACAAAGTAATCGTAGACGGTAATCTCGATGGACTCAACCTCTTGATCACCATCCTTTACAGATTTATGTTACAATTGAAACCTACAAGTAGCAAAGCCATTAGAAAATTATAATCCTGCCTCTTCAAATTTATTTGTAGAGAGTTAAAGATTTAGCACAATGTCACCCAAAACTAAATAACACCAGATGGACATACATTTGCTCCCTACAAGGTTGCTCACTTAAGCCACTAATTTTGTACTCTTGATTCGAAGGGTTAACTTTAATCCTCATATTTTGCAGCGTTCTTTTGGCCTGATAAACAAAATAATGTAAATGGCATCTCAACACAATTAAGAGGGAAAAAGGATAAGGGCCCATGCAGCTCAAATTCCCGAGATATTTTATCGTCAACCCAAATGAGCAAACCAATCAAAGACTCCAACTTTGACCAAAATAACAATAAAATAATAACACACCTCATGTTATACGAACAAGAGTTTGGCTATCCCAAACGAAGAGGGAAGCAGCAACAAAGGCAATGAACAGCAAAGCCAGGCGCTTTGTTCTCTTGAGGTAAATACGCCGGGTTAAAGTACCTCCTTTTCCTCACCAACGACGACGATCTGCTCTTTCCCATCTGGATCGATGACTCCGATCAACCACTAGTCCTGCTTACGTGAGATCGCCGATAAAATCCAAAAAAAAAATGACTGCCCTTGACCCAAAAAAATTGGTTAGCATTCGTAGATTGAAAATGGAAAAGAAAATGTCAAGAGACAGCTAACAAAAGAAGAGGACAAGAGTCGTTGGCTTGGATAAGGCAGAGGAGACATTCGGCTTGGCTTGGGTGAAAACAAAGTGGAAGCTAGTTTAAATAAAGCAAAACGTAGACGTTTTATTGTGGGACATAATAGGTACAGAATTAATGGGACAGACGATCTGAACCCCGGCTCTAGGAAGTAAAGCTATTAACCAAGAAAGGATAGTTCGTAACAGACAACTTACAAAGTCAAAATACAATATATATGGGAAGTAAACGCTTTAATATTTTGAAGTATAAAAAATTATAACGTCAAAAAAATTATAACAAAAGAGAACTCAATTTCTTACACATGCACCCTACTCTGGGTTTCCATTTGAAGTAATACATACTAATATCCGGGGCCCTTATTCTCAACAAGATTTATATTGTACTCACTACTTTCTAACTCTTGTTGATGATTTTAATAAGGTCACTTCGGTATATCTTATGAAACACAAAAATGAAACAGCACATTTGCTCCAGTAGTTTCACAATCTTATACATACTCAGTTTCATAAATCTATCAAGGTTATTAGATCAGATAATGGCCTTGAATTTAAACTCCCATTATTCTATTCAGCTAATGGGATAATACATTAGAACACATGTCCTTATACCACCCAACAGAATGGGGAAGCTGAGAGAAAACATCAACATCTGATAAGTGTAGCAAGAGCATTGCTTTTTCAAGCCAGTCTTCCTCTTCACTTCTAGGGTGATGCTATGCTCACTGCCTGATAACTCGTATATTTGTGTAGTTTTTAGTGTCGTTTTTGTCTTGTTTAGAGTCGAGTACGAGTTATCTTTCCTCG
>JAOSBM010000003.1:2448444-2463932 GCA_027568955.1 Erythroxylum tenue
TTCTGAACTTCTTCCCAGGTTAACAAATCCTTGGCACACTTGGATTTAGCAATATCCATTTGTTCTATCAAACAAAATAAAAAGAAAAACACATACATATTTACATGTTATGCATTTAAAGTACGAGCTTTGAATACAGAAATTATGCATTTTCTATGGAGGTTCAATTAATGTGATAGAGTAATAATTTTGGAAGTTTTTCACTCAATAGCAGTTTGATGGATTTAAATTGATTGAAATGGCCGCCATTCTTATGTTTGGTTGGACGTAAAGTTTTTAATGGAATTGAATAAAATGAAATGGAATGGACTAGTTTATAATATAAAGAAATGTAAATAAATTTAATATTAAAAAATTATTATTTAGGAGGGATAAAAGGGTTCATAATGTAGTATAGTGAAATGTTGTTTAGAAAAAGGGTTTATAATGTATTATAGGGAAAAGTTGTTTACCATTTTACATTATATCCTAAACTTCCAAAATTGGAGGTTTTTTATTTTTACTGTTTAGGATGGAATGAGATGTAATATGTCAAGTCGGACTGCTTCTGCCGGTGGTCTCCTTCGTGATAGTTCTGGTGTTTGGTTGGGAGGGTTCGTTCATCATATTGGCTTTTGCTCGTCTCTGGATGCTGAGTTATGGGGTGTTTATTCGGAGTTGAATCTGGCTTGGGATTTGGGTTATCAGCTAGTTGAGCTAGAAGTTGATTCCTTGGTGGTCACTAACATTCTTTCCTCCTCAGAATCGATGTCTTCCTATACTACTTCCTTGGTGAAGGCTATTCATGTTCTATTAGCTAAATCCTAGGCGGTTCGTATTCGCCATGTGTTTTGTGAAGGAAATCGTTGCACTGATTGGTTGACTTCTACTGCAGAGTCTTTTGGCTTTAGATTTACTAGTTTGCAGTCTCCTCCTTCGGGATGTCTTGCTATCCTCTTCGAGGATATGTGTGTGGTTTTAACCCCAAGGCCAACTGTTTAGGCTTTGCTTTTATTCATTTGTATCAAAAAGAGAAAAGAATAAGGCTATAAACATTTAAATTTTTTACTCAGGAAAGATTATGAATTGATGTACAAAGTTTTAGTTGCACATCATTGTTGCAGTCTAATCAAAACAATATAAATTAAATTCTATCTAGATCAACTAGAGGCAAGCGCACCCAGTCGACAAGTAATATAAAATGGTAAGAACCGGATATCGTACCTAAGGGAATTCCTACACAAAAGACAATTAAATTAAACAATGAAAAATTACTCGGACGATTAAAAATTGATTGATTTGAAAATAAAATAAAGTAAAGTAAGCAAATCAAGGAAATATGAAAAATGCAAGGTATGAATTAAAACGACTAGATTTAATCAAATGACAGAAATTGGTTAAGGTATCGGATTTCAATTGGGTTGGATACTAAAAAAAATCTGGTATCGAACCATATCAGATTTTCTCTCCATTCCTTAGCACATGCTTATTCCATAGGTATACTACCAGTCTTATGTTCAACATTTGCAAGAAGAACCAAAAATACTCCCTAGAAATTGGCAGTTATTGGAAACTTTCATTTTTGAGATAAGTTTCATGTAGCCATTTTAACCTAATGGCATTTTTGTCTTCAAAAAGTCTCCAAATCCTTTTGCAAAGAAGAATTTTTTGCAAAAGAGAAATAGGAGTGATCCCCAATCCTTCTTGCTTTTTAGGAATAGTCATCTCTGATAGCACTACAGATCCTAAGAGCACCATGGGTCCTGACAGCACTATGGGTCCTAAACCTATAGTGACTTATGCTAAAAGGAAGAAGGGAAGGGACTGAACATGGGCCTCAAACCCATGTTGACTTATTCTAGGAAAGTCAAGAGGGGTGAGTCAGCTAACGGGAAGAGGGAATTCGTTAGAGGAGTGAGAGTACTATGTAAGGGAGGGGGGTAGGAGAGAAGGATTATCTTTGGTATTGTACTGTCTCAGCTGTTAAGCTTGAGGGGCCATTGTTTGGCTGGAGCATAGTGCTTGAGGAATTTTCCTACGAGGCTATAGCTATTATCAATAAAATCACTATATTCTCATCCATTTGCTTATCAATCTCACTTCATTTGACTTTAGCTTTCTTAAGGTTGTCAAAATTCCCGGACTATAATAAAGCTTTCAGGATACCATCAAGATCCTTGATAACTTTCTTTGGTAGGATGATATGGTATATCCAGTAAACATAAAGATTTCCAAGTATAGAAACTGTTAAAGTGACCCTTGCAGTTAGTGACAGGAATTTATTTTGTTAGGTATTAATTCAAACTTTGATCCTTTCAGTGATAAGTATACATTCAGAATAATTTGGTTTTGCATACAAAATAGGAACTCCAAGATATTAGAGAGGTAGTGTTTGAAGTTGAAGCTCAGTTATCCTAAAAAATTCAACAGCATTCCTCACATCTTTGGACCAATAAAAATTGCTTTTATCTACATTTACTTTTAGACCTGACTATTTGGAGAACTGCTTAAGAAGTTCCTTTAGCATTGTCGCCGATTGAGATTTAGCCCTTAAAAGAAGAATCAAATCATCTGCAAACATTACATGTGTGAGCTTGTAAGAACTACATTTATTGTGGTAGTGAAACCTCCTGTTAAGAGGCAATGAACTTGTTGATAAGATGAGAGAGATCTTCCATAACAAGAGTGAATAGATAAGGAGAAAGGGGATCACCTTGTCTAATTCCTGTAACACAATTTAATGGCTTGGTAAGAATTCCATTCGATGAATATTGTTGGGAATTCAAGGGCATCCAAGCAAATTTGAATGAAGTGCCAATTAACAGTATCAAAAGCCTTAAAGAAAATCTTCCAACAACAGCTTTTAATATTTCTCCCATAATTGTAATCTTTCAAAGTCTCTTACATTAGAAGGATGCTATCCCCTATAGATCTTCCTTGTGTGAATGCACTCTGAGTTAGGCTTACCACTGTTGTTAAGGCAGTCTTCAATCTTCTAGCAAGAAGTTTAGCAATCACCTTGTAAATTGTATTATACATGAGATGAGTCTATAGTCATTCAAAGAATCAGGATTCAACTTTTTAGGAACCAAAAAAATATGTGTGATTTATCTCCTTCAGCATTTTAAAGCAGATAAGCATTTTAGATGTCTTTTGTAAGCAAATTACTAGTGATCTCCCAAGTCTTTTGAAAAAATCCAATAGTAAACCCATCAAGGCCTGGAGCTTTAGAAGTATATAAGGAAAATAAGACCTCCTTAACATCCATACTAGTGAATGGAGAGATAGATATTCTTTGATATCCTGAGATAAAGGATTATCAATTAGTTCAGTAATATTGTGAGATTCATAAGAACTGTCTTCAATGCCCATGAGCTGTAAGAAGAATTCCCTTGTGAGCCTTGATAAAGTTTCATGATCACAGAAAGAATTTCCCAAAGAGTCTTTGAGTTCCACAATCGTATTCCTATTCCTTCTTACAAGTAAAGAAGCATGGAAGAATTGGTGTTTGAGTCGCCATCTCTTAGCCAGTTCATACGAGCTTTCTGCTTCAAAATAGAATTATACAAATTCAGAGCATCCTGATGAACCTTTAATCTTGCACATTCGGTCTGCTTCAAATGATTTTCATTAGGGAATTGATAGCAAGCCTTTTGAGCCTCACTAAGCAATTATTGAGTGATCTTAATCTGCCTACTATTTGCATTAGAGAAAGCTCCGAAAGAATGTTTAACCCTTCTCAACTTTTGCATAAGTTCAAAGGATTTAAACCCATCAACTTTAAAGTTCCAGCAAGATTCCACCAAATGCAAGAAACCATCCTACTGTGAGAGGCCATTAAAGAATTTTAAAGAAGCCCCTGGCTTCTTTACAGCTTTGATATTTCGAAAGCTAATAAATGAATGATCTGAAAAAGAATTCTTCCCAAATTCAACAAAAGAGTGAGGATACCGAGCCAACCAACATTGGTTAACCAAAGCTCTATCGAGCTTTTTCCTTATAAGCATAATGCCATTTTGTTTCTTAGTCCAGGTAAATAGCCTCCCCTTGAATTTCAAATCAGTAACTTTAGCTTTGTGAAAAAATTCAGCTAGCTCACGTCTTGTTGCAGTATGAAACCCCCGTCCTCCTTCAAGTTCCTGATCAGTGAGAATACAATTGTAATCTCTAATTAATAGCCAAGGTTTGGTACTAATAGCTGCAATAGACTGCAATTTATTCCACAGAGAGTCTCTTTGTTGGAGGCATAAAAATAACCACTGAAAATTTGACTATACAGAAACAAAAATGGTAAACAATAATCATGCAACATCATCATCGCAAAAAAAAAAAAACACAACCAACATGGTGCATGGCAGACAACAATAATGTAATACCATGGCTTCGATACCAATTGTAAATCATTTATGGATCGAAAGATTTGTGTACCTGTATCCATGATTGATTGTCGTTATTGTAAGATGTTGATTTATTTCCTCTCGTCTTCTTCCGTTAGTGATTTCCTCAATGGTTCAGAAAAGTTTCAGAATCGTTATGATGCAATAAGTTGTTTCAACTTATATAGCATCTCCAATGGACATGTCCTTTGGTAACTATGAAGAGAGAGGAAAAGGATCCGTGACCCATTTGAGACCCAATAATTTAATACCCAATAACTATTATCTTGGGTGCGGTTCATGAGACTCAATCTATAAATTACATGGGACATAAAATAGTCTAACATGAAACCCCCGTCCTCCTCAACCTTCTTGATCAGTGAGAATACAATTGTAATCTCTAATTAATAGCCCAGGTTTGGTACTAATAGCTGCAATAGACTGCAATTTATTCCATAGAGAGGCTCTTTGAAATTGAAAATTGGAGGCATCAAAATAACCACTGAAAATTCGACTATTGGTTTCATTCTGAATAATTGTTAATAAGACTAATGCTTTCTACAAAAGTCTTTTCCTGAATTGGACATTTTACAATTTGTACTTTCGGATGATTTCACCAAGAAGTCATGTTATCAGTTGCTTAGAGGCCGTAATCCATTAGCTCCTTAATGAAGTTCCTCGGTTCTCTCATCATCTCCCTAAAGCTACTTTTGTCCTTTGACTTGCTATTACATGAAACTTATGATTCTCATGTCGAATAGAACTTGCTCTCTTTGTCCTCGTGTATTAGAAGTCCATGGTCATTATTTTTCTTAATTGCCCTTCTTCATGCTCAATTTGGGAGCAGGAGTTCAATGTAAATATAGCTTATCACAATTAGAATCCAACAGTTAACTGGATCGTGACTTTTTCCTTTGTTAGCAACAATAATGAATCAGTCCTCAAGTTATTCAATAGATAAGAGAAACAATAACAACCACAGGTTTGGCTGATGGCTTAAGTGAGCTTTGATACTATGTTTCGCTTGTATTGCCATTAGCTTGGCTCTTTCTTTTTTCTAATAAACTTATTTTTCCCCTAAAAAAAAAAAAGATGTGAGATGCACTACGTGAATGGAAGTCTAACCACTATTTGGGCTAAGAGGATTAATTCACTTTGATTTTTTTTTTTTGAGAAATTAAAAATTCATTCATTATGAAAGAGAAGTTACAAAACACGAGAAGGATCTCTCCCATGTGAAAGAAACTTTCTTAAAACACTGGTTTCCGACAAATACAAAAACGACAACGTATTCAGTCCAACATTTAATGACACTTCGTAGACAATTAGGGTAAAACTAACTTTCCCTTTCTCGAATCTTCGCATCATTTTTCGATTAGGGAGGGTGAAGTCGACTCTAGAGGCTTGGCGTTCGATGGTTTTGGCGCTACTACCACTCAGATCTTCATACAAGAAGCTTGACATGATATCAAACTCAACAACTGAACTCTATAATCGTTTAGGGCATGGCTAATCTGAGTTCGTCTCTATAATTTTGCAAATTAATATTTGATAAATCAATACTTTTTGTTATACAATACTTTTTTATAGTTCCATTTGATTTGGGAGTCGCAACATCTGAGAGTATCTGACGTCTGCAGAGAAGTTGAATCTAATGGACACCGCAGATTAAAAGTCAAACCATTTATATTGGAGTTATGTAGATTAAAATAACCGGATAAGCATCTTGGTATTAAGATACCAAGTTTGCTTGCCCCTTCGAATCTCTGGTTAGCTTAGAAAATTATTCAACATTTAAAAAACACTTGATCATTGAGTCTGGTTATGTTTTCAGCTTTTGTAGAGCCACTTGATAGCTTTTAAAGAAACAGTATTTGACCGAGATTACATATGAGTTGCTTGCTTATATTAGAATCAAGATGAAAAAGAAGAATATACATCATATACCGGTTGACTTTTAACAGGTTGGTGAAGAAACTAGAGATGGGAATCTGCATATCCTCTGCATCTTCAGGGATTCACCAGGCCGAAGATGGCTTTGAAAATGTCGTGTACTTACAAGAAAACATAGCCTATACTGGAGTTCAGAAAATTGGTTCCCTTTATTCTAAAGTGGGAAGCAAAGGGCTGAACCAAGATGCTGCCAGTCTTTGCCATGTAAGTTACTGGTTTCAAGTTTTCCTCACACAACTGAGGCTTCTTAAATTTGATTTCTTTTTCATGTCAAATCCAGTTCATTTCCAAGAGAAACAACAAACCTATTAGTCAATTTTCATATAGATCCTAAGGACAACAAATTTTTGTTGCTTCACACAAAGAGTCCTGATGAAAACTTTGATTTACTGGCCTCAAACATACAAGTGCATCGTACAATTTGCTTATATGATATCATCTGAAAAAGATCCTTGAGTTCCTGAAAAATGACTAACCGGAGTTTTTGACAGGACTATGGAATAGAAGGAGGAGTTTTCTGTGGAGTATTTGATGGGCATGGAAAGAATGGTCACTTCGTGAGTAAGATGGTGAAAGATAGATTGGCATCACTTTTGCTGAGACAAAGGAATGCTTTAGCAAAGACAGGAGTGAACATTTCCAGAGAGAAAGCAGATGGTGATTTACATCCAAGTGGGACATTTGATCAATGGAAAAGGGCTTGTATCAGTGCCTTTAAGGTGATGGACAAGGAAATCAAACTCCGAGAGTCTTTAGATTGCTCTTACAGTGGAAGTACTGCAGTAGTTTTCATCAAACAGGTAAAGGAAACATCAAAATTCTTTCTTGTCCACAACTTTTTATCCTTTCAGATTCGGATTTCAATCTGTTTTCTTAATTCAAAAATCAAACAGGGTGAAGATATGATCATAGCCAATCTTGGAGACTCGAGAGCAGTGTTGGGTGCAATCAGTGATGACAGAATAATTCCTGTTCAGTTAACAACAGATTTGAAGCCTAGCTTACCAAGTAAGCCATTTTTCAATAGTTTACCACAATACTGAACGTACATAGATGATATACACTTGACAGTATATAGTTAAATACAACTCATTATGAAAGTTACTTCTAGTTTAACAGAGTTAATGGCATGCCAAGAAAGTAAAAGCCAGGGGTACATACAACAAAAGGATTTTATTGTACTTCCCTTGTTTAATTATCTTCATCCTCGTGCCTCTGATCACCAACTATATTCCAGGTGAGGCAGATAGAATAAGGAAGTGCAATGGCAGAGTACTTGCACTACAAGAACAACCACACATCCAACGTGTGTGGCTGCCGAATGAAGACTCTCCGGGTCTAGCTATGTCTCGAGCTTTCGGAGATTTTCGACTAAAAGATTATGGAGTAATTGCACTCCCTCATATATCTCATCATCGTTTAACTTCTAGTGACCAGTTCCTTGTTCTTGCAACAGATGGGGTAAGCTCATTTCCTAAAAATAAGTAGTTATTGGCATCTGATTAAGCTTATAAGCCAACGGCTGTCCTAAAAAATCAGACTATCGTTTAAAGGCAATCACTGTTGCAAAAATCAAAGAGAAGAGATAACCTTAAGCAATTGAAATCATAAATAGTAAAAGGATCTATATTGACGCCTTGTGCCATGGAACACAGGTGTGGGATGTGCTCAGTAATGAACAAGTTGTGTCAATCGTGTGGGCGGCAGAAAACAAGCAAGAAGCTGCGATAGCTGTAGTGGAGGCTGCTGTGGTAGCTTGGAGAAAGAAGTTTCCTTCCTCAAACGTAGATGATTGCACTGTGGTCTGCCTGTTCCTGCAAAATAGGGAATAGGGGAGCATTACTTCCAATCATCGTTTCCAGTTAAGAGCTACCTCTGCATCAGAGGAGCAAGTTCACAGTTCTGTAATCTGCAATTCTTAGGATTGAGGAACAAATAAAGCCTGATATTAGAAATGTAAATAAATGCAGAAAACTGAACCAAGAATAGAGAAATAGTTAACTAGAAACCTACCAAATTACACTCATACCATTACAACACAAATTTGTATCAAACTATGAATACACGAATAAAGATAATGCATATGCTGTCTAGACAATGGAGATTTTGTAGAACTGTTAGAATTGTTCTTCAAGCGCACTAAGAACTCACCAAATTCTTAGATGAAAGCTTTTATGACTTCACTTGAGTTCGACGTAAGAATTATTGTGCTCAAAACAAACCAGGACAAGTGCAGGAAGCTGGCAAAGTGGTGCCATACTCGTAAGACTCAACTATACAATGGATGAATAAGAATCAGTAGAATTCAAGTTATCCACAAGATCTCTTGTATTTTAGCATCATATCGCAGAGTCTCACAGCATCCAAGTTATCTCTTACATTGTGTATCCTAACAATGTTAGCACCATTCAAAATCCCAGCAGTTACAGAAGCAACGGTTGCCGGATCTCTGTCACTTGAAGCTGAACGAGAGCAAATTTCACCTAAAAATCTCTTTCTAGAAGTTCCAATTAACATGGGAGAGTGAGACACAGCCAAAATTTTCTTCGCAAGTTCTAGACGAATGTCTGACAATCCAATCAGAATTTCTAAATTTTGCTGAGTATTCTTTGAAAATCCAATCCCAGGATCAATAATTATCCTCCAAGACGGTATACCAGATGCTTCAGCAGTATTAACCCTTGCACACAACTCAGAAGCAACTTGCTTGCAAACATTGTCATACTGTAGGTGCTCGCTGTTCTGCATTGTAGTTGGGTCTCCTCTCATGTGCATTATGACATAAGGAACCTCAAGGTCAGCAACAATTTTTACCATGTTAGGGTCTAGCTGTCCACCAGATACATCATTTATAAGATGAGCACCAGTGCTGACTGCTTCTGAAGCAACTTCAGAATAGAAAGTATCCACAGATATCAGCTTTCCATTCATCTCAGGCATCTTTACAATAGCTTCTAACACCGGGATTAGCCTGTCTAATTCTTCCTGAGGAGATATCCTAGGAGCCATAGGTCTTGTTGATTGGGCACCCAAATCGATCATATCCGCCCCTTCTGAAATCATCAAGCGTACCTGAGAAATAGCAGCATCCACAGACTGGAATTTTCCTCCGTCACTGAAACTATCAGGAGTCAGATTAAGGATGCCCATCAAAGAAATCTTCTTTGACCAATCCCACAAACGATTTCCAATGGGTAAAACTCTTGTCATCCCCTCCTTTCCAATCAGGCATTCTCCACCTAACTTTTCCCATGCCTGAAAAAGTCCACCAGAATGTATCGACATAGAGTGCCAAGAAGCAACTGTGTCATTTTCAATTTCGGATCCTACCACATCTATCAATGGGGCAATTACAAATGGTCTCTCCCAAATTCGCTCGTGAGGGACAACAAGTATATCAGAGTTGATCCTGAATTTTCCATAGAATAATATATCTAAATCAATTGGCCTTGGGCCGTACCTAATCCCTTTAGTACGACCCATGTCCTTCTCAATTTTCTTCAGAACTCCCAGCAATTCATGGGGTCCAAGTTTTGTAACGGCCCTGACAGCAGAATTGAGAAAGTGAGGCTGATCAGTCACATAGGCAGGGGCCGTCTCATACAAGCAGCCATGTCTAGTAATGTTTATGCCAGATTTCTTCATCAACTGCAACGCTTGATTAAAGTTGTGAATTCTGTCTCCCACATTGCTTCCAAGAGCAATTACCACTTCATGCTCTTGAGAATAGAGCTCCACGGATACATTTTGTGATGAATGAAGAAAGCAAAAGGAAGATCCTACAATAACAATCAAAGCAACGATCAATGAACTGAGTTGGGCACCGCTTATTCATTTAATTTTCTGGCATAAGACGACGGACATCAATAATCACGACTCTCAAATAAATCATTTCAAAGAAATCACATTGAACAACCAAAAAGACCAGATTTTTAGATCAAAAACTGACAATAAGCTTCTCGTGTTCAATAATTTATTGGTCACAGCATGAACTCCAATACAAAACCAAAATGTAATGTGCATGTCTGACCAAAAAGTGATGACTAACACTAAGAAAAGCTAATGAAAGAATCGAGAAAGAAACAGAAACCTCTAAAACGCTTCAATGAATCAGAAAGGCCACGCCTTTGGGGCATCAGCTGCTTCAAAAGATTCATAACTCGTGTAAGTGTTAAGGAATCCCAGAAAAGATTGACGATTTAATCGAATACTAAGCTCCCGAGAGTTGGTGGCCAGCGACAACAAAAGATGACCCTCTGGCCCCGTACTGGGAATTACCTCGTCGCGCCAACAGATAGGTAAAAACCATCTACGATTATGGCCGGAGAAAACCCAGAGTGGTCCATGTTAGTGTCTAACCAAGCCCGTTGCTAGTGAAGGGAATGCACAACAAAGCCTACAGGCTATGTCAACGGAATAAGCAGCCCAGAGTGGGGTTTGTTTAAAACAGACCACATGTTATAGGTTAACTTGCCATTGTCAGTTTTCATATTAACAACAGTTTTTGGTACGAGGATCAACCAATCAAGTACAAGAATGTTTTGCTGTTAAGCAGGCAACAAAGCTTGAAACTGTGCATGCAATTTGACTAAGTTCGCTACCAGAGTCCAATGGTCCCAACAATATAAAGGCTTTAATATTGATGTTTTGGAGCTTTGAGACGCTCAGTATTAGTAAGATTGAGTAAATGTTTGATTCAGAAAGCGAGTCAGAATGGAAGATGGGAGTTCTTTTGATGCCTTCGCCTGCGTTATTTGCCCCGTTGCCTTCTGACTCTGGAAAGTAATTGTAAAGATGCAAGAGCTATTGAAAGCAAAAGACTTAGACTAAGAACTGAATTATTTTCTTTATAACTCATTCATGAAGCCAAATGAAAATCACTAAGTTAAAAGAACCCTACAACAAACCCCTTCTACCACATTTTTCATGTAGCCAAAGTTCTTCACATCATTCCCCCATTACCAATCTTCACCTGACCTCGTGTTGAATCACTAAGTTCATCGGAAAAAAATGCGCCTCATACAGTTGGATCGATCAAACTTCAAAACTGCAAGGTTCGCGAGGTTGAGCAACTACTTTTTAGAGTTTCTCTTCAAACTCGCCTCTCGGAGCTCACCCAAGTATTTGGATGAAAGCATGTATGGTTCCACCATGAATGATATGGTCACCCTACCTTAGACCAGATCCAGAAGATGGGTTGTGCTCGTATCCCCCAGGGACAAAAACGGGGAGTTGATTTGAAGTTGAATCTCTTTTGAACCTAGACTCCCGAGGCAAGTTGAGCATCAACCTTGGCTGCCCCTCTCTAGTGACTAAACCTCCTTCATTTCTCAAGCCATCCCTAAGTGGTGCACTCAAAAGAGGGCCACCGTAGAAAATGGAGTCCCCTGTGTACATAAGCTTCTCGGCTTGCTGCTCTGAAGGTTTTGCTGCTGAAGAAGATGGCTCTTGGAGTGGAATCACTGGCGTTCTGCTATGATTGATCATCTCAGCAGTAGATTTTGGCAGCCCTATCTGTGTTGTTGATCTGTTACGAGCTTCAGAGGCTGACACAGGAACAGATACATACCTTCCAGCATCCTGGTCCCAAACAACAGATGTCCTTTTGACATCTCGAAGAAGAGAAGTAGCAGGTGCGGATAAAAGTAAAGGATCACTGCTACTTCCCTTCTGCATGATCCTTTCATCAAATCCTGATATATGAAGTGGTACTGGGTTGTTACCATGGGAAACAGCTGGCTTAGATGATAAAAAATTATCAGGAACAAAGCCAGAGCCTGAAGTTATTGGATTTGGACGTCCCAAACTGTGACTCTGTGGTAGAGGGCTAAGTGTGACCGATTCATGGATGTGGCTTGGGCTGCTGAAGCTACTAACACTCTGAGTCCCAGTTTCATACTCATCCCGGCTACCTTGACTGGGAGCAAATGTGTAACCTGGATGAGATGACCTCAGCTCATTCTTGATCTCTTTGTTTGGCCCCATATCAGTACTCACACTACTTCTGACACTCAGGTTACCACTAGAACTACATTCAGGATCTGCCAATCGGTGATTATGAACTGGTTTAAGAACAGAGGAAGATGCCCTGGCCTTGGCGGCTGCCCTCATGGCTTCAGTGGAATCTAATTTTGCAAGTTTCCAAGCACTAATTCGAACAGGTCTCTTGGGTAACTTATTTCCTCTTTCAGCACCTCCAGCAGCATCAGGATCAACAGTAGATGGAATCATCCCAGGCTCCAGGTGAGGAATAACTTCATCCTGGTAGAGACAAATTAGACATGTTTCATGTATCCAGAACGGTTAAAAGCCTTTTCTGGCAACTTTTCATCATTTGCTAAATGAATATAAACCCTGATATCTAATTAAAACATAGCAATGCAAGCCAGTGATAAGTGGAAACCTGCTCACCACATAAACTCTGTCAACTTCATAACTTCTAAAATAGGTAAACAAGTATGTGTATTTCTGATGTACCCCAAAAAGAAAGAACAATTTGGTTGGGGTGGGAGAAGAGAAAATCACATTACTAGCTCATTCGAAAGGGTTATGGACTAAAACTTCATACTTTGCAACTGTTACAGTTGGTAGTAGATAGTTACCACTCCAATGTGAATAACATAAAGAGAGCTTTTTTTGCATCTCATAAATGAACTTCATTAGTTATTCATGGATCAGCACAGAAATCACAATTTATAATATGCGAGCATATGCAATATAATTAGAAGAAACAAAGATCAAATCATAATTTTGAAGCCTTTTCTAAGAGTAGAGGATGAAAAAACTGACATATCGTAGATCCTTCAACATCATCTAAAAATTATTTCTATTCGTTAAACCAGTGTGAATGAAAGTCATATCGGGCTTCCACTCAAGGTACTAATGCTACTCAGTTACAAGGCCCTAAGAGGAATAAAAAAAAACTAAAAATCTAGATGCAGAAAAGAGAAAGAGAGTGTCTCCAACTTAATATCGTTCTGACTAAATCAAGGATCTAATCAGAAATCAATGCAATTCTGGTCAGACAATTGTGGACAATAATCAAAAATGGGACATAGAGTAATAACATTCACTGAAAGATGATACCTGATAATCCACAAATACCCTAGGAGGAGTACACCAGGCCCCTTTGTACTGGAGACCAAGAGAACTTCCACCGCTGAAGCCAGTTGTAGCAGATCCTGATGGAGAGTATAGAATATTTGGTAGTTCCTCATCAGCAGGTGGTCCAGCAGGTGCCTCGCTCATTGCTCTCATTGCCACAACATACTCATAGGTTGTAATACCCTAGCTCAGCAAAACAATGGAAAATCTTTAGGTAGACAACAGATCAAACTGTATAGCTACTTCTTAAATTTCATCTAGATAAAAACATTGAAGTACAAGCCACAGAAATAAAAGGGTAATCAGCTATATCCCACTATCAAAACCATGAAATGAACATATTTCTAGTATGATATGCTCTAAGAAGCTGTAAACCAACTTAACTCAAAGATCCATGAAGCCAAATTTTTGTCTGAAAAGAATATATTTTATCTAACCAACTAAACTATCACAAGCATATCCTTATCATAGATAGCAAGAAATTTCCAATCAAATGATAACTTCTCCCACAGTTTGCTAACACTTCCATTCATGCATTATTCAGTTTTCAAAACAATTCAAAATTGCCATTCTAAAATCAACAAGTAGCCATAAAATTTGCACGTACTTCTCACACTTCTCTCAGCAATCATGTGAACAATATAAGAAGTCAATAATGCCAAAATCTCTCTGATATACTAACCTTTCTGATCAATATCATGTGGAAAAAGAAGAGCTCACCCAAAGGTATACAGGCCAGCATTGAAACTGTCGTACATACAGCCTAAGTAAATAGAGATTCAACATCAGTATAATAAAGCTGACAGTTTAAAATGAAAGATTATAAACCAAGCTTGATTTGGGGAATCTCTTATATAGGTACCACAACAGTGGCAAAAGGAGCTCGCGAGAAACCATTTCCAAGTGTGTCAACAATTTCAGCATCCATGCTCTTTTTGTTGACAAAGAAGCGCACTAGGACTGCAATACCAACTCCAGCTTCAAGTACAAGCTGAATAACACATGTATAATCAGGGGACAATATCAGGAGAAAGAGAGAGAGTAAGAAAACATTTTCTACCCTCAACAGAACAGAAATAACAAATAATGCATAGGTGAGATACTAAAGGCAAACATACCCACACAAGACTAATTGCCATGAGTGAAATGAAAGTGATATAATTTTTGTATCCAACACAATTGTTAAGCCACTGCAGCCAGACCAAAAGTAAAAGTCAGTTTCAGCTAAGTAATACGGTCCATGACCAATAAGTTTTGTGATACTCAAGATGCACATCAACAACCAATGGAGCACAGATGCCATAAATGAAGAAAAATTAAGAGCTATTAAGAAGATAACCCTGCAATGGTGATCAAAGCCATCCACACATTTATCACAACTCCTGCAGTGCTTGCTGAACTTTCGTACCTGAAAATATTAAAGTTTTCATGTTAATAAGAGAAGTCAGAGCTATTCTGTCATTTGGTCAATAGCACGGGAACCTGTCAGATTTCCTTCCTTATCAAGAAAAGAGAATTGATCACGATAGAAATCAGATTCCCAAAACCAAGATTGACGATTTTATCTCTTTAGCACAAGGGGAAGTAACGCAAATTTGACCTTGTCTAGAACAGTAGAGAGTTTCGAAACTGTTTATACTCTTGATACCAGAAAATATGATTTGCCGAATGATGATTAAGGCCTTCAATAATATGCACACAAAAAAAAGAAAGCATGCATAAGCAATCACCAAAAATTCATGGTATAGTTCACAAGCAAATCAAAATTGTTGAATCATTACGAG
The DNA here is from genome assembly GCA_027568955.1 of Erythroxylum tenue. Taxonomy (NCBI): domain Eukaryota; kingdom Viridiplantae; phylum Streptophyta; class Magnoliopsida; order Malpighiales; family Erythroxylaceae; genus Erythroxylum; species Erythroxylum tenue. Next base: position 2,463,641 of record JAOSBM010000003.1, read on the forward strand.
ACAGGAAATATCGAGAAATAAAAAGTTAACTTCCACAAAATGAAGATCATCAAATAATACCTCAGCATTACACAATGTACAAAATAAAGCATCTTCACTATTTCCCTGATGCTCAGCCATTCCTTCCCATTTACGGCAATCTTCGTGGACGAACACCGCACAAAAGATCCCTCCAAAATTAAGAAATGAACTTCTCGTTGGTGGTTGGAAAACTGGATCTACTATCCCAATGTCTCCAACAGAGCCTTTCCTACTTGAGTTAGGTGCAGCTAGAGAGCTTCTAGAAACTGAT
>JAOSBM010000003.1:2535975-2546393 GCA_027568955.1 Erythroxylum tenue
CCCAATTGTCATCTCCTGCCCAAAATACATAGAACTAATTAAATTCCACCCTTTCCACATGAATATTTACCCAAAACATCAACAAAATCATTAATATAATTAGCAAATATTCACATCATCACCTTTGCCTCTTGATCAATCAGATAATAATTTTGAGTACGAAATTCTTTGAAAAGGGGGAGAAATGTTGGCACCCGAAAATTTTCTTATTATTTTATTGGAGTTAAGCATGACTTAAATTAATTACGAGATCATTATGGATTGATTATAAATGTGCTTAAATTGAGAAATTTGAGTTATTTGTATTGATTAGAATTTGTAGTTTTTATATGTTGCAAATTGATTTGGAGAGCGTATTTAGTGATTCAGAATTTTTTGTGAATTTTAAAAAATATTTGAAAATTTGGGAATTTCTGGAATTTAAGGATATTTCGGACTAGAAAAAATGTCAAGTGGCAGAGCAATTTTTGAATAGTAGTAGAAATGAGTGTCAAAGTTTAGTGGAAAATTTTATATAGGACATTAAGATTTAATGACAAATGTCACTGATAATAGGGAGATTAAATTAGGTGACAAACGAACTAGAGATTAAATGGTATTACAAGGCGTTAAATTGATATTATGTGGTGAGTGTCAAGACTCCCTCCAAGCAATTGTTACATTGCTTATTAAACTCAGCGACATCATTTACCTATGAAAGACCATGTTTTATTCTTTGTCTTTCATTTTTCCCTACCACTTGCTTTCTTCTTCTCTTCTTCTCACTCACGACTTTCTCCCAACCCAAACATCAATGTTGAACTTTACTGACATCCTTCATCTAGCCACTCCAAATAATTACTTGTCTTCACTTTGGTGATGAAAACCTAACCTAGACTACCTTGAAAGATGATGATCGTGTATGTTGGAGAATTTAGGGTTTCATGGTGATTGAAGGAGCTTTGGGTAAAACAAGTAAGTATAAGTATAATTCTTCTTCATTTTATGAACAAAGCATGTTTTGATGATAGTTAGAAGTTAAATGAAAGTGAAAATGGAGTTGAATAAAGGTAGGAAGTAAAGAGTTAGCATCTGGGAAATTGGGAAGACGAGTCTTCTATAAAAGTTCGTCGTGGCCAACTCTCTTTAGTTCGTCGCGGCCAACTCTCTTTGAGAATTCCTGAGAAATTTTCCAAATAGTTCGTCGTGGCGAAGTTTTTCCTACACAGCTTGAACATGCTTCGGTACTTTAGGAATAACTTTTTATGTAGTTATCCAAATAGAAGTAGTTTCAATTTGGAGTAAACTAAAGACATAGGGCTACAAATTGTCTGAATCCAGTCTTTAAGAATTTCAATTTTTGGATGAAAGTTGAGCACATAATGCTGATTCAGTATAAGAATAATCCGAAAATATTTGAGGTATAACTTTCAGATTTCTAAACCAAATTGAATGATTTTGGTGTCATTAGAAACTTATGACAATAGGGAACATTTTTCTAGAAGAATGTGTTATCAAATTTCTTCATTTTCCTAATTAGAATGATCATGGAAATTTGACCCGAAGGTCTAGATTTTTGAAAGGGTCTTAGTGCATGAAGTTTAGGAAATGCATGGATTTAAATAATCTAGAATCAATTCTAGTGACTATGCTTTATGGGTTCTTAATTTGAATTCCTATTGAATGAGATTTTGCTATTGCTAAAGGGAATCAAGAGACACAAGAGGAGCAAGAAGAGAGGCACCTTTGACCAAGTTTTTACGCAAGGAATTCTAGGTGGGTTACTTTTTATAATTGAGTAATAAGCCATAAATGTTTCTTTTAAAAGGACGAAACTAAATGATTTTTAACTACTTTATACATGTTCGTTTATTGCTCTTTAAATTTTTTAAGAGAGTGCTACATGTTTCTATTTGAATTGTGTTAATGATTTTGGAAAGAAAATAAAATGATTTTGAAAAGATATTATGTTTACGAAATCAAGTTTCGAAAATGTGCCATTTTGGGCAATCTATTTCAAGTCATGAAATACATTTTATGTGGGTTTGGTTCAGTCCATTCTTTATATCAAGTTCACTTCTAAAGGCTTCTCTCGCCTGCCTGCTAGTGGCACGAAGCTCTTTATGGACTCCCTCATGTTTACGGACCTACCCAAACCATTGTGATGTGCTTATGTGTTTACATGTGTTGACAAGTTTGATGAATGTATGATTTAGGTTGCCTATGAATTGTTTGATTAGTGAGAATTTGTAAAATATGTGTTGTATGATTCAATGTGAAATTTGTAAAATGGAAAAGAATATTTCAATGGTTTTTGCTTATTACCAATTATAAAACTGTTACCCACGAGCTTTTAAGCTCACCCCCATCCTTCCCTATCTCCAGTTGATGAGGAAGAGATCGAGTAAGCGAGAGAGTCAAGGCTTCACTCTAAATTCTGTATGTTTTGTATTTTAAGCTAATTCTTGTAAAGCAAGGCTTTATACGCATTTCGAGAATTATTGGGTTATGTATCTTTTGTATTTTGGATTTTGATTCCAATGATGTAATTTGGCTTGAAATGCCTTTAAAGCTTTGTAAAACTCTTCCTTTTGAGATTATTGAAATATGAATTGTGTATGGATGAGGTTGAGTTGAAATTAGGTATACTTGAGGAAGTTATCGATTTGAGATGATAATTTTGAATATGAATTGTTGTTATATATAAGTGAGATGTGTTATGGAAAAAAACAAGATAGGAAATTGTGAAGAATGAGAATTAGTTATAAGTAATGAATTAAATGAGTAGAGATTAGAGAGTATGATGAAATAATATTGGCAGTGAATTGTTATGAAATGATGTAGTATTAGAGGAAATGAATTTGGGAAAATTTAGAGTGAAAGTAAGGTTAGAGAAACCTCTAGGAAGGCTCTTAAGTGAGTTTTGACGGCCTTGGGACTTCTCCGTGGTGAAGCCAAATGTTGTCGCGGCGAACTGGTCCCGAAAGGTCTTTGGAAATTACTTCCGTATTTCTCCACGGCGAACCCGCTATTGCACCCAATGCTGAAAGGACCTTACATATTGAAAAGATGTTAAGGAAGCTAGGAGGGTAATGATCAAGACCTAATAGGATCTATACCTTCAACCTAAACACCTTGAATTAAATAAAGGGGAAGGAAAACATAAAAGTAGCCTCAGATCAAAAACTTGGTTATAGAAGCAGCATTGGAGTTCTTTAAAAATGGAAAATTCCTTAAGGAGGTCAACAAAACCTTTATAACCTTGACGCTTTCTTTACAGAATTATTAAAGAAAATATTGGCTATTAGAATAAAAAATGTGATGAGTAATATGATCAATGAAACATAATGAGGAATCTTGGAGGATAAATTGGAGAAAATTTCCTACTATTACAAGAGTTATTTAAAGGATATGAAAGAAGAAACTCAGAAAAAAAAAACTATGTCCTAAAGATACATTTCCAAAAAGCTTTTGATACAATAAGTTAGGACGTTATCTTACAAGTATTGGCATTTTTTTAAATTTCCTCTTAGATTTAGTGAATGGGTTAAAGAATGCATAACAACTCCCTTATTTTGTGTCTTAGTTAAGGGGACCTACCAACTTGTTTAATGGGAGTAAAGCCTAAGATAAAGGACCCTATATTCACTTATTTATCCATCATATGTTTGGAAGTACTAACAAGATTGATGAGATACAATATATCCATAAACCCTCACTTTGGCTACTATGGTAAATCCAAGAAACTTGGATTATTTAGCCTAAGCTTTGTAGATGACCTTCTAATGCTCTATAAAGCTAATGATATGTCCATATTTACATTAATAACATCCCTCTAGATGTTAAAATAGTTATTTAATCTCTAAATCAATTATAGGAAATTTTATTTAATTATCTCATCAAGTGCATATACTGAAGTAGATTGGTTGTCTAGGTTATCATGAGTACAAATTAGTGACCTCCAATTCATTTACTCCGGAGTCTCCTTATCAACCAAATGAATACAATATAGAGATTTCTCACTTCTTTTCGATAAATTTTAAAAAATTTAGGATCTTGGTGTAATAAGGATCTTTCTAATGCAATAAAGTTAGTTATAAACTTCTTACATGTGTATTGGTTAGTCCGTATGTTCCTATTAAAGAGAGTGACCAATTCATTGGATAGATTGATGAGAGGCATCTTATGGGAACGAAGAAAAGTAGGTATACTAATGGACAAAGTTAGCTAGAAGGAGGTTAACAATCTAATTTTAAAAAGAGGGTTAGGGATAAACTCTATCAGCCTGACTGATAAGGTCCTCATAGCAAAGAGGTTACAGGGACTACTAGATAAGAAGAACAACTTGTGGACTAAGTGCATAAACATGCATCTCCTAAAAGATAGAAGCCTATAACAAATTCAACTAGGGCCAAACACCTTTTAGTTAATGAACTAATTCATGAAGCTTAGGGATAACTTGTCTAGCTCTTTTAAATGTGAGATTGGAAATGGAGAAAGAGTCTCCATCCATTATGATAACTATAGCAAAGTAGGACCCTACACTTGACTAATCTATAAGGAACCTAGCTAAACAGTATCCTTATTAATGCTAAAGCAAAAATATGGATTAGAAGGAACCAATGGACCAACTACCCTAGGAAGAGCTTTGATAATCCCACGAAAGGAGATAGGTATACCTAGCTCCAATAGTCATCAGGTAAATTAACAAAAGAGTCCTTTAAGAAAGTATTAAGAGAAGGAAAGGAAAAGGTAAGTTAACACAACATTGTATGGAATAAGAACCTGATGCCTCGGTTTTCCTTCATAATGTGCTAGTTGTTAAACAAGGCCTATTAAAAAGGACACGTTAAGGTTCCTCAATATTTTATATGTTTACATCCTATGTAAGGAGGATAGAGAATCACTTATCTTTTCTATAGTATTGTCGCTAAAGGCATTTCTTTAGCAACGATTTTACGTGAATCGTCACAAATTCTGGACATTTGGAAACAATTTATGTATTTCGTTGCCAAATTGTTGCCAAAGGTCGAGCCTTAGGTGATGATAGTTTTAAACGTCGTAAAAACATAAAGTTTTCACCATAAAATAGCAAATTCATCACGAAAAGTTGGATTTTTGGTGACGAAATAACAAATTTGTCGCCAAAAGTTGATATTAAAAATTTTAAATTTAATAATGTTAAAAAGACAATTTTTAATGCTAAGTATGCTTAATAATCCTAAGGTTAATTTTAATTGACATTTATTTATGATTTTTCATAGAGTTTCATTTGCCTTCTTTATTAATTTGTTTAAATAGTTAATGCATTAAAACTTTATAAATTTGTTTTAATCTATGGATTTATAAATTTATACACAAATAATTCTTTAATGATGCCTATTGTTTATAGTGCACATCTGTTAATACAAATATTTCATAAAAATATTAGGAATCTTAAAATTATTAAATGTTTTAAATATATTTTTGAAAAACACATGATGATAGATAACTTAAAAAGACAAAGATACCTTTTTAAATTATCTATTTCAATATAAAAAGATAAATATACATAAAATTTTAATATTAATAAGATCAAAATATAATAAATTTAAGTTGACTACTACTCTTAATCATTAATGTTTATTAATAATAAAATAATAATACATATAAATATTGAAATATGGTAAGCAATATATTATATTGATATAAGGTAAGTAGTATAAGATTTTAATTTCAAGTTCAACAATTCTTATAGACAAAATAATAAATAATGTTTTATGCTTATTACACCAAAAAGGAAAAGAAATAATTGATTTTTTGGATTCCAAGTGACACGAGACTCGGTAGAAGAGGTAAAGGAGTCTCCTATGTTTGGATTCCCAAGAAGGGTCCTTGTACGTTTGAAGGCGTCAATTGAAATAGTCAAAGATCTTCCCTCAGATGATGGGTTATTGACACTCTCTTCTAACAACTTTTTGGGTTTAACTAAACTAGCAAAAGATATAGTGAACGAATCCCTAAATGCAGTATGGATTACTGAAATAGATGAACCACTTGTACGATGCGTTTCACCTAGGAAACTATTAGTATAAAATTTAAATAGCTAATTAAGTTTAATGGTATAACGAACCAAAATTCAAACACATGTGAACCTGATTGAACAGATATAGTAATTTGAATCGACTACTACTCTAAAATAACCAATTTCCCTAATCTTATACTAACCATTGAAATATTGCCACTGCTTTTGTTTTCATCTATGTTCTCTTAAAGATTTGAGGAAGCTTTACACAATACATAGTATATATAATCAAAAGTTCATTTGATAGCTTCCTAACAAAAAATGAGATACAAATAATTAAAGAAGAGAGTTAATTCAGATAATACTAAGAACCTTGAAGAAGTAGATCGACCATTAAAGGCAAGTGTTGATTAGAATTTTATAAGGAGATTAGTTGTTCATCAAATTGTTCCTCACCAGGGAAAATTTTTCCATATTCCTCACAGTGGAGCTCATTCCCCCCATCGAAAAGACATTCTGCGATGAATTAATGTTAACATTTTTATTTAAAAAATTCAATTTAGCATAAAATTCATTATGTTTAATCAATTTCGTTTAGTAATCAATTCCCATAAATTCTCAGGGGTGGAATAAACTGATTGAAAATTGAATGGAACTTTACCATACAAATCCTAGCAACCAAAAGAAAAGGTGATCCCTTTTAGAAGTTAAATACTCTAACAGACCTTTAATCAAACAATTAGTAGGTTATCCTCAAAGAAGTATGGAATGTGGAAAAAAAATTGTCAACCCATACACAACCAACAAGGCGTACCCTTATAAGACGTACTTCGGTTGGAGAGGGGAAGGAAGTGTGCCTTATACGGGTATGGATACCTCTCCCTTACAGACGCGTTCTTCCGAGCAAGTGTGCGGGAGGAACAAAACTATGAGGGTTTGGTTGGGCCAAGCCCCAAAGCTGACAATATCTGTGGGCGGGTAGTCTGGGCTGTTACAAGTGGTATAAGAGTCAGTACCAGAACTGTTGTGCCAGTTAGGCTGGACCCCAAAGAGGGCAGGGCCCTTAGGGAGTGGAGAGTGTGAGATCCCACATCGGTTGGAGAGGAGAACGAAGTACGCCTTATAAGGGTACGGATACCTCTCCTTTACAGACGCGTTTTCCATAGTCTAATGGACTAGATCCCATCGAAACCCCGAGGTTAAATGTGCTTGGGTGAGAGTAGTTCTAGGATGGGTGACCTCCTAAAAAGGCCTCGGGAAAAGGAAAATCGTGAGGGCTTGGCCCAAAACGGACAATATTTGTAAGCGGGTGATCTGGGATGTTATAACCTAGATGTTAGAGGATTATGGGAATTATATGGAGACAATGAATGAAGCTAGTTTTCCTAACATAATTTATAGTATTACAGAAGATAATTTTGGGAAGTTATTGAAAGTTGCTCAAGAAGAATTATATCTAGGGTGCTCAAAATTCTCACAGCTATCTTTTGTTGTCAAGTTGTTGCATTTGAAGGTCTATAATAAATAGAGTGGCAAGTCTTTTTATATGTTAATTGATTTGCTTAATGATGCATTAAGTGTTAGACACAAATTGCCCAAATCTTACTATAAAGCAAAGAAATTATTAAGGGACCTTGAATTAGGATATATATCAATACATGCTTGTAAATATGGTTGTGATATATTTTGGAAGGACAGCAAAGATCTTGAAGAGTGTCCTATTTGTGGGACATAAAGGTGACGAGTGAATGATGGGAAAGGGAAAAGATACCATATAAAATCCTGAGATGCTTCCCTATTAAACCACAATTACAAAGGCTTTTTATGTCAATAAAAATAGTCAGAGATGTGAGGTGGCATAAAGAGAAACTATATGTCATCCAGCAAACTCAATGACATGGAAATAATTTAATGGAAAGTTTTCATGGTTTGTAGAGGATTGTCATAATGTTCAACTTGGTTTAGCCTTAGAAGGTTTTAATCCATTTAGTAATATGGGTACTTCTTACAAAATCTGGCCAGTAATTCTAGTGCCATGCAATTTACCTCCATATAAGTGTCTGAAGGAGCCTTTTATGTTATTGTTTTTACTTGTTCCAAGACCTATTGCTCTTAGTAAGGATATCGATGTTTACATGCAACCACTACTTGATGACTTAAACCATCTCTATGAGGTTGGATTAGAAACTTATGATATTATTGAAGGTGAAACATTTAAAATGCATGTGGCTATTCTGTGGACTATAAATGATTTTCTAGCATATGGAAGATTTTCTGCATGGACTACTAATGGTATATGACATGTCTTATGTGTAACCATCAAACTCATTCAATGAGGCTATGAAGTAAAATAAGTTATACGGGATATCATCGTCACTTAGAACATGGGCATAGATGGCGAAGAGGAAAATTGTTTAATGGAAAAGTAGAATTGGGTGAAGTTCCTTTACACTTGTCTGGTCATAATGTGATTTACCAACTATCAAATTTTGGTGATATTACACCTGGCGTGCACCCAAGTAATAGAAAGTGAAAGAATGTTGTTGAGCTTAATTGGAATAAAAAAGCACTTTTTTCAATTTGCTATATTAGAGGGAATTGCTACTAAGGAATAATCTTAATGTGATGCATATTGAAAAAAATATTTGTGAGAATATTTTAGGAACTTTGATGGGAATTGATGACAAAACGAAAGACATAATTAAAGCTAGATTAGAATTGGAAGACATGAATATAAGAAAATATTTGCATTTGAAAAGAAGAGATGATGGGTCATACATCATGCCACCTGCTTGTTACAAAATGCCAACGAAGGAAAAGCAAAATTTTTGTCAATTTGTTAAATCAATCAAGTTTCCTAATAGGTATGCATCTAATATAGCCCGTTGTGACAATGTTAAAGAGGGATAAGTATTATAATTGAAAAGCCATGATTGTCATGTGTCCGTGGAAGTTTGCTTAAGGATGTGTCCGTAACTTTGGGACAATTGGTTGAGTTTTTTAAGCAATTATGTTGCAAGACACTAAAAGGAGAATAGCATGAATTTTTTTTCAAAGACATAGCTTTGATTATATGAAAGATGGAACTAGTTTTCCCTTATCTTTTTTTAATGTTACGATGCATTTAGCGATTCACTTAAGAAAGAGGCAAAACTTTATAGACCAGTTCAATTTCGATGGATATTCCCTATTCAAAGGTAATTTATATTAATTTCTAATTTTTTTCTAAAGTTATTACTTAGTACGATATTAATGTTTTATATTTTGTTTAGGTTTTTATGTTCTCTTAAGTGTTATGTACGTAATAGATCTTGACCTGAAGGGTCTATTGTAGAGGCTTATATAGCGAATGAATGGTTGACAATTTGTTCGATGTATTTAAATGACGTGGAGACAAGATTTAATAGATAAAGCGTAACTTTGATTTTGATCAAGATGGTGGGTTATCATTTTTCTTCCAAAAAGTAAGGCCATTAGGTCTCAGAAAATATATGGAGTTAATTAAAGACGAACTCGAAATTGGGTATTGGTATATTTTGAACAACTGCGAGGAAGTTGATATAGATATGGAGTATATATATTACTTTTGATTCACAATTTCATATTTTAAATTTTGTGGTTCATTTTATATTTCTTGATCTCTATTTAATTTTTTAAATAGAGAGCACAAATATTTGATTCAAAGAAAAGGGATTGTTAATGTTGAAGAAAGGTATAATGTTAAGTTTGTATCATGGTTTAGGACTCGAGTAAGTTATTAATGGAATATTATGAACTTATGGCAATTTGTATGTTAGATTAACTTCTAATTTTAATTTTTTTTACAGATGATATAGTTACATAACCGTACGATGTAAGAGATGATAACAACATTATATGCTTTGGCATGTGGGCCTTATATGTGTGGCAAAAAATTTACAGATTGTATTGTTAATTGTAACATCCCATTACCTATGGGAAGGTTAGAATAGTAAATATAAGTGAACAATGAGAGTTTAGAAATGCATTTGCATGCTCATGCATATTGTGACATACACATACATGTGAATAATGAACTTTTTGCCATGAAAATAATTGTAAATGCATTCATTGGCATTCCAGGTATAATTGTGAATATATGTGATTGTTTTTTAGAATTGTGGGTTAATGGTATTGAAAATTTATTTGGAGAGTGAAATTGTTGTTTAAGTATTTTTTGGAGAATTTTAGGAAATTTTCTGAAAATTCGGGGTAAATTCTGGACTAGAAAAAATGTCAAGTGGCAGACCAATTGATAAATGGTACTAGAATTTACTGTCAAATGGCATTGGAATTTTCGACACATGACTTTAGGCATTATTGACAAGTGTCATTGAAATTTGGGTTTGAATGGATTAGTTTAATAAGAAAAACAAAGTTGAATGCTTGGAATTTGGACATGTGGCAAGTGACAAGT
>JAOSBM010000003.1:2588683-2603742 GCA_027568955.1 Erythroxylum tenue
TAAACTGGCACAATAAGTTAAAAGCATTTAAATTCAAACTTGGGTGAAATATCATAGACAACTTATCTTTTAAATTAATTAAAGGTTGACACGCTTTATTTTACTAAATCATTTTGTAGTTTTTTATGGTTAGAAAATCAAATCAATTCAACCGTAAAAATAACATTACAACTTTTCGATTTGATTTCTTTTAATATCTCTTATTATTAAAAATTGACCGAATGATTTTTATAAACTAATCAATTTTTAAACTATAATAAACCAGTTGGTCTTTATTTAAAAATCTCCTTCTTCAATTAAACTTCAACTTCTTTAATAAGTAAAGATGGTTTCCTTCTTGCGATCTTATTTTAAAATTTTTGATTTTATTCAGTATTTAATGTATACCAATTTTATGGGGATCTCATACCGGTTAAATTTTTAAACTTTAAATCTCTTGTTTTATCGGTTTAATTTTTAGTCTAGTTTTTGAAAGATTAATTAAATGATTTTAATATAAATTTACTCTCATAAAAGTTATAAATGAGATTTAAACTTAAAATTTTGTTCATGCTAAATAAAATTCTTTGATTTGAAAAAAAGTTATGGCACTTGAATATAAAGACATTGTAGGGTTATTCTACCCAATAGTTACTCCTTCGATCCTTGCCCAAAATATCTTTCAAAGTTAAAGTACTTTTAACTATGACCTAATCTGATTTGACCTATTTTGACACAAAATTTATTTAAACGGTTTATAGTGATAATATTTTATTTTGTATTTTAAAATGACATTTATTTTAGTTTTCTTTTTTCAAACTTAAAAATTAAAGTTAAAATTAAAATAATATCATTTTAAAAAATACGTTTGAATTGTTTAAATTGAATTTCTATAATCTTAAACGTGAGCTTAACCTATAGTCTAATTTTGATCTAACATGTTAACTTTAAGTTCAACTCAACGGAATTAGACTTTGTCTACTATTCTTATTCTCGCGTGAAAATAATTTCCAATTTAGAAGGAGAGGAATTGTGCAAGAGGCAACTTTTTCGACGTAATCAATGACATGGCATCTATTATAGCTAGATTTTTGATGCGAATTGACCTTAATAATCATGGATGAAGAAATGATTTGAACGTAAGATAACTTATTTGGTTTGGACCATTAGTTGAACTGCTTTCGTCTACGGAAAATTTACATGTCACTATTATAAAATAATGAACAACGTTTGCATGTTGTCATCAATCTAGAATAGGGGTGTGTCAGATTATTAATTTCCCTTAATAAATAAGTGCCGTTGGTTGGACTGCGACATCAATGAAACAAACTGGAACCAACTTGTTTTCACACCTTGGCATGGTTACTTTAATTACAAGAACTACCTTCCCTGAATCTTCAAAGCACCTGCAACGTCTCCTTCTGAGTTCTCTCCCAGATCTTTCTTTATCAGTCTCAGTGTTTGTGTGTGGTGTACATATAACATGACCTAGCTGATTATCAATACTCTATGCTACCCTGAACAGTAACCAATTTGTTCTTCGAGGTTTCGTCCTAAAACATGACTTCTGACAATTACAACAAGGTATATATGTAAAAGTGCATGGGTCTGTGTCTGTGTCTTTGTCTGCTTTATTGTCATATGATCTGGGTGGCTAGATAAGTGATGTTTAATTGATAATGCTTCCAGGTTTTAGCGAGGCAAGTGGCTCTTTTGTCTGGGGAGGAGAACTCAAATCATCAGCAACTTGATGAAGTGATTGTAGCAAGATCATCATCATACGATGATCAAGTGATCAAGGACATTGATCGCCTCAAGAAGATGGTGGGAAAGCGAGATGAGGAAATAAACCAGCTCAAGGAAATGGTGGTTCAAAGAAACAAGGAAATGGAGAGCTTGAAGAGCTTGGTGTTTGGCTTAATGAAGGAAGTGAATCTCCTTAAGAGCACTGTGGATGTGAGAGAACACAAATTCGACAAGCTTAAGAGTTCGATTCAGGCTGCCTGGGATGAGTTTGACGGCAGTAGGGTGGTGAACACGGAGGCGGCGGCTACTACCAACGTGGTCGACCATGCGGCAAAAGAAGCCGACCGTCCTGATGGAAGTCCAACAAGGAGGTGGAAGGGTTCTATAGGTGACATTGGGGGGAAATGTATTCGTAATGTGCACTCTATGTGATGCAACATCAATTCATCAATATCATAGCCACATCATCTCTTATTATTTTTTAAAATAATTTTCTGAATTATTTGTTGGTTATTAGTGGCTATTGTTATTATAAATAATATAAAATAAAATTTTCTTTACTTAATAATAATATTCAGTATTCACTAATGAACACTAAAAAATAGCATCAGATCATAACAGAATTTAATTTTGCAATCTTGCAAAGCTTGGCGAAACTAATTACTAGAGTACTATAATATATATGTACCGCACTTTCTATATGAACTACGATTTCTAATTTTATTTACCATGTAACACGTAGATATTGTTTACCTTGCCTCCTTGATCTTCCCTTGCATCTCCTCTAGTATTTCACCGTCTAGTTTTGTGTCATTAGGTTACTTTAAGATAATATCACATTACTAGTTGGAGACGAAAGAGCATTCCTGATTTTTTCTCTAGGTCTTAAGAAAAAAAACAATATTTGGTATACTCTTTCATTTGTATCCAAGTGGCGAATATAAATGATTCTTGGTTCTAGTTTGACAATTGGACTACCTTTAGCCCTCTTTCCCTTAGAAATGACATCTTCACTCTGTCTTCAAGAATTTGTCCATATGCTCGAGTTAAAAGTATCATTGAGAATTTTGGCGCATTCAGGGCAGGGGCTAAAGGGACATGATCTTTTGTCCCATTTTTTATGTACCAATTCTGTCCTATTTGATCTCAACTATTTATTGAGATCAAATAGGACAGAGTTGGTACATAAAAAATAGGACAGGGGATCTGAGGGCGAGGCTGAAAGGCTTCAAATCTATCTCCCCAGTTATCAACCAAATTCCTTAATTCTAGACAAGCCTATATGGACCTAATTAAGTAGCAATGGGGACTACTCAAATTCTACTTCCCTTAAGGCACTTAAAACTTCTATCCCAAACATCCCTTGGTTTAATATTGTTTTTGGAAAGCTTCCTTGAACCTTAAGGCCTCCTTCATAACTTGGCAAGTGGGAAGATTAAAGACTAAAGATATCTTCAGTGGATCCAATGGCACTAGTTGTGAGTTATGCAACATTGAAAAAGAAAGCAATGTCCATTTATACTTCAAATGTGAATATACAACCTTCATTTGGGCTAGTATTCAACATACCTTAAATCAATTTTGCCACGAAACATATTTGAACAAAATTTTAGAATGGGCTAAAGCAAAATTTCGCTCTATGAGAAAAGATAGTCTGTTAAAGTCTTTGTTTTAATTGTGGGATTTATGCAATTTAGAGAGAGAGAAATCAAATAATTCATCAAAAGACCAAAACTGATAAGCATATTTGAATTCACAAGTTGCATTGCTGGATAAAGGAAACCTTGGTAACTCATCAAGTTGATGATCACCTATAGATTTCATCCCAGAAGACAATAGAATCTTTAGTTCCAATTTTTCCTTGGAAAGCAGTTATGTTGTTGTACCTTATTTTGTACGAAATATTTTGTAATGTCCCTTTATGATGTCTTTCATGGCTATTAATTAATTCTTTATTTAACTTCAATAAAAAAATCACATTACTAGTCATATTATTAGTTTTTTTAATAATTTCGTAAAGTTGTAAATTATGTTATATTATGATATCTATAATGTGGCTAATATTAATTATTAGTTATTAATAAGATATGTAGAAGACATTTTATTAATTTGAGTTACAAGGAGGTTAAAGCTAAATATAAGCATTCCTTTCTAAAAAAAAGTAATACAAGAAGAGTAGAAAATTCCTTTAAAAAAAGGAATACAAAAAGAGATGGCGAAGTAACGTAAGTTTTAGTACAAGAAGAGGTGGTGAAGTAACTCAAGTTTGATAGTAAATTTTAATGCTATTATAATTAAAAATTCTAATAATCTAAAATGGGATGAAAGCATGAGAGTTGGACCTATTAAGTTCTCCAATTTAGTAACATCATTCTATTAATGTTATAGATATTGTATCGATATCTGTACTAGATTTAATTTTGTTAAGGTAATGCACCAATATTGATCAATACTGAGTATCGTTTTGAGCAACTTTTAAAAATTATAAATAATCCATAAAATTTTTAAAATTGCAAATAGTCCTCAATTTATTGTACTATATAATTTTTTATTTTACATTAACCATATCTCCAAAAATTATATTAATAGAAATTTGAAAAATAAAAATATTTATTTCTATTAATATTACTTTTCATATATTTCACATATAAATAATAACTACAACTAATATAAAAAGTTAACGTTTAATCATCATACAAATATAAAACTAAGGATAATACAAAGTACTTAAAATATTACAATTTCATCATATAATAAAGAATAATTACATTAAAATATCAAATAAAAAGAATAATAAAGTTCAATGGCTCCATAAGTATTACAATAATAATTTGTGTCGAGGAACACAATCAACCATAAGTGAAACCTAAAATAAAAATATTAACAGTTAAAAGTGTTATATTTCTATTACATATATAGAATTTAAAATATGCATTAATTATAGGTCAAATTAAAAGAAGAGAAGAAATAAAAACTTGAGATTTTCCAACTAATTTCATAGTAGTAGTATTTTCCTTCTATCTTTCTCATGTTAATAATCTTCAAGCAAAGTCTTCATTTGTCATTTTATATTATAGTTCACTTTCTTACAAGGCTCCATATCACCTTTGATTATAACTAAATGCTTCTTCAATTTAGTGATCCTCCCACCTTTCAAATGCTTGTTACAATACAAACAAATGATATGGTTTTTCATTTCAGAAACCAATCTAGCATGAACCCAAGCTGGATTATTTAATCTTCTTGAAGAGGCTAAGCTTTAAATAGTATTTGAACTTCCTTCCATGTATCAGCAAAATGAAGACATATGTTAAAATTAAATTAATAACTTCATTTCAAGATAAAGTTATCAAATACAATCACAAAATATGTATTTTTCAACTCAAAATAAAGAGATAAGCACATCTTAGATTCTAAAAACATGCGCACAACTTGAACAAAAACATGCATACATCTTATATTCAAATTATAATTGTCCAAGGACTACTAATGACATGAAAAATGTGGAATAATTTATGTAAAATAACAAGAAGAAATAGAGCAACAACAACTTCTTAACAATCATATGATATAGACATGCAAGTGAATTTCATGAACTTATATAAGTGAATCCTAAAGAAAATTCAAGAATTAAGCACATTTTATCAAAAAATTCAAAAATATTAGTATAACTGCCATACATATTGTGAGAATTTTATCTACAAGTACATATAATAACATATATCATTTCTTGTACTATACATTTTTTTTCAATAAACAATTCCAATAATAACAACAACCTAGTGAAAGTCCCGCTGATCGTGAAGTTTGGGGAGATCCAAAAATACGCAGCCTTATCTCTAATTGGTGGAGATGTTGTTTTTGAAGGACTCACATGAAAATATATATACATATTAAAATAATGAATTAATAAAAATACATAAAAGATAATAGACAATAAACAATTACACAGTACAAAAATGACTTTATTGTATAGATTAAAAATATCATTATACTCTCATAATTACAATATATGTAGATTATGAAGGCAAATCATATATTATAATTTATTCCATAATGATCTAAAATAATCAAGTCTCAACTATTATGAGTTATATAATGATAAAATTATCTTAAAATCTCAATCAATAATTTATTTTAAAATGATAAATTTATCTCAAATTTCAACCAATATTCTATAATCATAAAACCATTACAAATCTAAAATAAAATTTAAAGCCTATTTTTATTGTCATAATAATAAAGTCATTCCAAATCCATAATCTAAACTATAATTTAAAACTTATTTTTGTTGCTTTAGACAAATTAAAACACTATTAATTAATAATTACAATAGAGCAACTACATTGCAATACTCTCTTAGGTTAGAACTGAGGATCTAGATCTGAGGCATTCTCACTTCAGATTTGGGTTGCTCACGTTCCTCTCACTTTAGTTGGTCACTCAAATTCCTTTTGAGTATCCTCAAGCCTCGTTCCTTCTACCGACTGGGTCCTTCAGCGGCATTGCCTCAGGTTCAAAGGGAAGACAGTAGGCATGGCAAAGCATGGTGAATGCTAACGTGAAGGGCATTGATTTCAGTTTTAGGTTTTATAGACAGTAGGCATGGCAGAGCATGGTGAATGCTGACGTGAAGGGCATTGAATTCAGTTTTAGGTTTTATAAGTCTTTCAATACTCTTTGGGGCACCGTAATAAGCTTTACTACTTAGATCTGCACTAGCAGGCATTAAAACTCTCTCACGGTGGTTTAGCCTCACCAGAGGGTCTCCCTTCATTATCCATGGAGCTGGGTTCACACTCTTTTTCAAAAGATGAATGTCCCGCTCTCTCTATAGAAGCGCTTGTTGGCTCTTCGACTAGTAAGAAACTTGAAAAACTAGTTGCGGTTGGGAAAACTTGACTGACTCTAGAAGTGAGTATGCTTGGCAAAACAAGTTATGCACTCAACATCATAAGGGTACCCTTAAATATTATCAAAATGTTTTGAAGGATGAAGTATTAACGTCTCTTATTGAACTCCTGAAGGCTGGGGCACAAGCATAGTTGTCATCCCTAATTGGATTTTTCTGGTCCAAACGACCAGCCTTCCCTGCTATGAATGCCTGGGCTATGGTCAGATGGGGTAAGAAAGGGTTGCAAAAAGTGATGTTGCGTAAAGATGGTACGTTATTATTCAACATTTATGAAGATTCTTGCTTGAATTAGATTGTAGAACAGGGTCCATGACATTTCAGAGACCAACTATTGTTTATACAGAAGTGGCGGCCAAGAATGGAGATAGATCAGGGACGTTCGATGTTCTCTCCATGTGGGTTCACTTTCACAACTTACTATTGGAGTTTTGGACGGTGGAGGGTTTAAGCTACTTAGCTAGTTCATTGGAGAAACCAGTGTGTATGGACACCCAAACCGCCTTCAAGGAAAGGATCTGCTATGCGAAACTTTATAGTGAAATACCAAAGAATGCTCCACTACTAGATTGCCTCCTGTTATTCGACTAGGAGATAATGGAGAGTTGGAGAGAGCTAAAATACAAATCAACTATCCATGGAAGCCTAGCAACTCTAATAGGAAAAGGGTTCCTACAGGTATAATCTTTCAATCGAGGTGGTATGATGATCTTCTTAATCCTACTAAATTTGTTCCCCCAATGGAACATGCGAGTGATGTAGAGCATGGCTCAAATAGGGATTGAATTATACACATTGATGATAAAGTCAGGCCATGAGTTTTTACTGAAAATGCCTAAGTTGTAGACATTGGAAGTAACTAGTTAGTTTGAGGACTAAAAATGTTGTTGTAAATACTTTCCAGTCCTAGGGAAATTGTCAATTGGATTGTGCTCAAATGAAGATTCTTTTAGAACATGTTGAGATAACTGAAATTGTAACTGTTAAACATCTCCGGCTCAGCTTGCAAATGTAGATCAGATAACTATTGACAACTCCAGTGCAAACAATGTCAAGAGTCTAGACTTCACCTCCTAGTAATTGAAGCATTCACAGATAAATTGGTTCAACATGTTGACTCCATTAGCAATTGTTGGGCAAACTGAGAATGTTGTTGTCAAGACCTTAAAGGCTAGGTTGGAGTATGCACAATAGATACCAATGGTAAACTCCAATGATGACTGTGTGGTAAGTTAGAATATAAGGGATATTATGTCTCATAATGAAGAACAAGCAGAAGACAATGATTCTCCATCAACTGTAGCCCAAGTTCTTGACATCCCAGGAGATTTTTATGTGCAGTCCAAAATTGCAAAAAGGAAATCAGCAATGAAGAGAAAGCAAAATCCCAAATACTAGGGGGTTTCTCCCAAATAAGACAGTCCTAGTATGAAACTTTAGGGGGTTAAACGACCCGCATAAACAAGAAATGGTGTAGGAGTCTTTCCATGGAGATAAAGCATAAGTAGTGCATATATTTGTTTTTTTTATTGTCTATCTTATAGACAGTTATACTACCTTACTTAGGGAGTATTTTTGGTCATATTGTAATATAATGGTAAGCTTAATGCCTTAAACTCATTATAATGTATATATAGTTTTAATTATAATTAATTTTTTATTTTTAAAAAAAACTAAATTGAAATACAAACACAAACAAATCAGAAGCACATTTGAGTTTAAAACAAGTGGCAACAATTTTAAACAACGTAAAATTAATAGGTTAGAAGGAAATAGTGGGTGGAGACCATAGAGGAGCATAGTATGGTGGATCTCGGACTTCGAAACTTCGACAGCTGAGGAGAGAAGAGCAAGCATGGCAGTGACATGAGAGTGTGAATAATTTGTAAGTACACTATAGGGATTGTATTTTTGCTAAAGTAACCACAATAAAATGGTTATCTTCACGAAGGAGAAAGAGATGGTATTTATACCATCAGTGTCTACTTATACAAAAACAACCATAGCTATTACACAAAACGCAAAGCTACTAAAAACTGTACAATGTATTAGTATCCTATACTATACAAAAGAAGATAGTACATAATAAATACAAGTACTATAGAAATATTCTACAGCCACCCCTCAAGGTGGTGCTTGGTGTCAATCACACAGGCCCAACTTGGACAGCAAAAAAGAAAAACGGGAGTTGACAAAGCCTTAGTAAACATATATGTCAATTGAAGCTTTGAAGGAATACGCTGAGGAAGAACGAAGCCTTCTTTATACTTGTCTCGAACCAGATGACAATCAATTTATAAATGCTTAGTCCTTTCATGAAAAATAGGATTAACAATAATAAGAACAACAGCTAAATTGTCACACCATAAAGGAATGGGAAATGAAATAGGCACCCAAAAATCAACCAGCAAATAAGAAATCCATTGTAATTCACTAACTGTAATGGAGAGACTACGATACTCAGCCTCCGTGGAAGATCGAGAAACATTGGATTGTTTCTTAGTCTTTCAAAAAATCATAGCATCACCCAAAAAGACACACAATCATGTTAAGGATCATCTACTAAAGGGACATGCAGCCCAGTCCGCATCACAAAATGCTTGTAATGAACAAGAATTGTTATAAGGAAAGAATAAACCTATAGATGGAGACTGCTGTAAATACTTGAGCACATGAATGGCAGCCATACAATCCTGCTCAGTAGGAGCCTGAACAAACTGCCTTAACTGTTGAGTCGCATGTGTGATATCAGGCTGTGTAAAATCAAGATAAAAGAGACGCCCAACCAGCCTCTGATATCTATCTGGATTCACCAATAAAGGAGAGCTAACATCATCAAAACGCCAGTTAGCAGATAAAGGAGTAACTGCCCCTTTTGAACAAGTCAACCTTGCATCCTTGAGAATATCCAACACTTATTTTCTCTGATTCACATACAAGCCAATATCAGACCTAGCAAGTTCCAATCCAAGAAAATATTTTGCGGATCCCATGTGTTTAATAATAAACTGTTCATATAAAAAACGTTTGACTTGCTAAATGCAAACCTCCATCGGACCCATGATCAACACATCATCAACATACACAACAAGTGTAATATAACCATTCCCTTCGGTTTTAATAAAAAAAATGGATCATGAGCAGATTTCACAAAACCCTGTCTACAAAGCGAAACAGTAAGCTCATGATTCCATTGTCTTGAGGCTTGCTTAAGACCATATAAAGACCTACTTAAACGACACACTTGATTGGGACCAACCTTGGTATACCCTTGAGGAAGTAACATGTACAACTCCTCATTAATATACCTATGCAAAAAAGCATTATTTATGTCTAACTGATGTAAAAGCCATCCTTTGGCAGTAGCAATAGCTATAAAAAGTCTCGCAGTAACCATTTTAGCTACTGGAGAAAAACAATCAGTGTAATCAACTCCCTTAACTTGATTATATCCTTTTGCAACTAACCTAGCCTTATATCTATCAATAGTCCCATCCGATTTGAGTTTAATTTTATAAACTCATTTAGAACCTATAGCCTTCTTACCCTTCGGTAAAATAGTAAGGTCCCAAGTGTGATTATTATCAAGGGCTATCAACTCAACCTCCATAGCATTTAACCAATTCGAATTAGATTGAGCTTGCTCAAAAGAATTAGGTTCTTCAATAGTAGACACACTTGCTTGAAAAGAATGATAAGATGAGGTAATGTGTGAGGAGAGTACAAATGGATATGTGTGAGGTGTATGAGAAGAAGCAGTCATATTAGGAAAAGCAGAATGAGCAATATCAGTAATAGATGCATGTGAAACAAAATCATTCAACTAATTAGGTCGTTGGGTCACACGAGTACTCCTGCGAATAAGAGCTGGACTCTATGCAAGATCAGTGGAGCAAGGATTATCAAAAGAGGATGGAACTAACGAATCCGAAGAAACAACATTAAGAGTTTCAGTAGATGATGATTCTCGAGACACAACAGGTGTTAAGACATTTGGATTAGGCAAAGGAACTATTTTTAGATCCGAAGAAATGGACTGAAAAGGAAATATATTTTCATAGAAAATAATATCCCTAAAAATGAAATTATGATGGCTATGCAAATCATAAAGTTTGTAAGCTTTTCGTCCTGAAGAATAACCAAGAAAAACTGATTTGAAAGCCCTAGGAGCAAATTTATCTTTATGAGGAAAGGTGTTAGAAGCATAGCATAGGCAACCAAAAGTCTTCAAAAAAAATGGTAATCAGGTTCCATTTGGAAAAGAATAGAATAAGGAGACTTCCAATTAAGAACATGAGTTGGAAGCCTATTTATGATATATGTAGCTGTTAAAATGGAATCTCCCCAAAACTATTTTGCTAAATGGGACTGAAACATAAGAGCTCTAACAGTTTATAACAAATGCCTATGTCTTCGTTCAACAACTCCATTTTGTTGTGGAGTACAAGGAGAAGTTTTCTAGTGTATAATTCCATAGTTGACAAATATTTCTTAACAACTATGACTCAAGAATTCTGTCCCATTGTCTGTTCTAATGAATTTGATTGTAGCATGAAATTGATTTCTAACATATTTAAGGAATTTGTCTAAGAAGGTAGAAGTCTGACTTTTGTGCTTGAGTAAATAGGTCCAGGTTGTTCTAGAAAAACCATCTATTATGGTGAAATGTAGTGAGCTCCACTAATTGACTCCTGTTTATAAGGACCCAAAGATCTATATGCAACATTTCAAATCATGCAACTGTACTAATACTGCTCTTAGGAAAAGGAAGTCCGGTTTGTTTTGAGAAATGGCACATATTACACGGATGTTCAGAAAAATTCATATTATTGAAAGAATCTTGCAACTGTTTAATTACAATGAGGGATGGATGGCCCAATCTTTGGTGCCAAAAACCATCAACAACAGCACTATGACAATTACTGGCTTATGGATACTATCATCTAAATGTGTGGTGTAAGACAAAATGATATTTTTGTGAAAAGAATATTTGTCAAGAACATAGAGTCCAGTAATTACCTTTCCAACTGCTAAGACCTCATCAGTCACAAGGTTCTGCATAACACAAAAGGTTGCATAAAAGGTATATTTGGTAGGAGATTGACAAGCAAGTTTGTTCACGGAAAGTAGGTTATATTTGAATGAAGGTATATGCAAAGAGGATGACAGACTAAGTTTATCACAAAGGATAATATCTGCTGTGAAATCTACTGTCTTAACTGTGCCATCCGGTAGGTGAACAAGGGTATATTTAGCAACATATTTAGGTTTAGAAAACAAATTAAGATCATGGCACATATGATTGGAAGCACCTGTGTCTATTATCTAAGAACCACATTCAATTGAACTAACTGAACTAAAAGAATGATTGGAAGCATCTGCAAAGTCGTTGTAGTGTGCAAAGTTGATGACATCTCCTCCATTGTCCTTCATCTAAATCTGCTTCCCTTGGCTTTGCATAAAATTCACAATTCCTTGTTGAATCATTACTGTCATGTCTTGTTTCCAAACCGGTTCCTTTATACCCTTCTCAACTGAGTAATCCAAAGGTGAATCACTCATATTCATAAACTCCTTATTCATATCCCCTCCTTTTTTATCTTTAGAACCCTTATACCAATCTAGATACCCATGAATCTTGAAACAGGTATCTCTTATATGTCTTTTCATTTTACAAAAATCACAAAACATATCCTCCTTATTCATCTGTTTCTTGGAAACACCTCTACCAACCCTTTTTGCATTACTGCTGCCAGAACTACGCACCATCATAACACTACTTGTGTTATCAACAAAAGAAATGATAACCTCCTGTTGTTTTCAACCTTAACAACCATCGAATAAGCCCTATCTACATGAGGCAAAGGGTCCATCACAAGTATCTAACTCCTAATTGCATCATATTCTTCATTCAATCCCATAAGAAATTGTACCAATCTATCATTATCTCCAAATTCATCAAATTGTTTAAGGGATCCACACGAGCATTGTTTTAGGGCTCCGCATGAACACTGTGGAATAAGAGCCAAACAATTCAGTTCATCCCATAACCTTTTTTAGTAAAATACCTAGAAATCGATAAATCCCCTTCTAAAATCTCACTAATCTCTCTCTCTTGAGTTGATACAATAGCGGCCCATTACATTCTCCATATCGCCGCTTTAGGTCTTTCCAGAGATCCCTAGCTGAGCTCGTGTACAAGAAGGACTCCACGATGTCTTTGGATATGGAATTGAGTATCCACGATGTAACCATAAAATCAACCCGACACCATCTATCGTAGTCTGACAAACCTTCACCCAACCTCTCACATTTTTCATTGGCGAAATCAAGCTTCAACTTTGCGCCTAAAGCTATTCTCATCGCACGACTCCAAGAGAAGTAGTTATTTCCACTTAATGAAGTCGTAACCAGAACCATTCTAGGATGATCGGAGTTGTGCAAAAACAGCAAATTCTGTCCTCATGCATATTGCCAAACGATGATCTCGAACTACTCACCCCGTCGACTATAACTCAACTTCGTGGATGCGTGGATCTACCCAGATTGCTCTGATAACATGAAGAATCTGTAAACACACTCTAGGGATTGTATCTTTGGTAAATTAACCACAGTAAAATAGTTATCTTCATTTCACGAAGGAGAAAGAGATGGTATTTATACCATCAGTATCTGCTTATACAAAAACGACCATAGCTATTACACAAAATGCAAAGCTACTAAAAAACTATACAATGTATTAGTATCCTATACTATACAAAAGAAGACAGTATACAATAAATACAAGTACTACAGAAATATTCTACAGAGTAAGGCGTGGCGACTGGTGAGAGAGAATAGTGTTAGAAGTGGTGGTGACACAGTGCAGCTATTGTGGAGCACTGACCACTGAGCGTGGCAAAGTTGGCGATTGTGGGCTATTGAACTGGTAATAGCTACAACTATGAGGCAAGCTGGTGGTGCTGACAGCGACGAGTTGGTGGTGACACGACGAGTTGGTGGTCACGTGGCCAGAGAGACATTAGACAACGGGAGACAGGGAAGACAGGCCGCAAAAGCAAGAAGTGTTGGGGGAGGAGGAGGCAAAGGAACTAAGGATTTTGGCTCACAGTTTTTAAAATTTTACAAGTTAGTTCAAAATTTGTAAAATTTTACAAAATCTAATGATAAATAATAAGTAACTGGTATTTATAATATCATTCGTTGCCGGCCAAAAAGATCAGTACTGACTCATATCATAATCCAGTACTGTACTCAGGGTTTTGTATTATTTTTTAGTCAGTACGATATGAACCAAAAACACCGCATTCTATTAGAAAATTGTGGATTTTTCATAAAATATTTCTCCTACCAAAAGAATTAGAGATGAAATCCTTGAAGAAGTTTGCTGAAACTACCGAAATAAAATGATAACAGTAAGAACTATGCTTTAGTGAAATCCAAGGAATTTATGGTCCTTTGACCTTAAACAAATTAAAATATATTATTTATGACTATTTTCAGACATTGAAAGTCGAGAAAATAAAGTTGCAATCACATAAGAAGTCAGATTGCCATTACGTTGAAAAATAATGAATGCACAGTATAACAATTTTTGTGATTAGAGGGTCAAGCCGATATTCCAACCTTTCCAATCCATTCCCGTCATATTTCCAACTTTATTGGTTTCATTTATAATTTGTGATCTTAGTCAAGTTAGTTTAGTTATTAAAACCAGTAGTTTTAAGTTTAGTGTAAAGGCAGCGGGATATGTCGAAATTCACACCTGCTAACATTTTAAGTACATTATGAGTTATATGGATATTTAATAATGCAAATTATTTAACGAATAGCTTCAATTGATAATAGTGTGAAGTTATCCCACATTGGTGGGATAAGAAAGTGAAGGGAGGCCTCATTTAATACACCAAAACAAGTATTCTTTTTGTATAAACAAATTAGAGGATTAAATTTGTAATCTTTATTTTGTTATAGTGAAATTCTTCTCTCTCCGTGGTTTTTACCCTATTGGGGTTTTCCACGTAAATCTTTTGTGTTCTTTAATTTTGTCCTTATTTGCCCTATATTTTTCCAACAAGTGGTATCAGAGCCACGCTTGGGTTAAGTTTAAATCTATTTACTGTATGCTCTGTGGTTGCTACTTAGTGTGGATCCCCCACATCAGTAAGTAAATTAGATTTTACGGTTACCCTCGGGTGTACACGGTGCGCTTGTGGGACCACCTTTTGGTTTTCGTACTCAGTGGGACCCACTGTCCCCGATATTCCAAAATTGCTCAGTGTCATCATTTGTGAGGCTCGTTTCGTGTGGGGCCCACGAGATTACTATTCACGTGTGGGGCCTACGAGGTTTTGACTTACGTGAAATAGTGGGAGGAGCTTTTTCGGCAGAATGTCAGAAGTAAAAGGAGAATATAAGGTGG
>JAOSBM010000003.1:2758572-2778638 GCA_027568955.1 Erythroxylum tenue
AGTACTTTGCTACCAATTGACACTCAAGCCGACTCTGAAGCAACAGTTGTTATTGGTATGCTCAATATATCACGTGCCATCAAGGAAAGTATTGGATAACGTTCAGCCATGCTCTTCCAATGTTCCAAGATATCCAAATTGAGATTTTTGATGCGATCAAGCCTTGGCTCTTGCAAATAAAGATCCAATTCAGACTTTTCAGTAACAACAAATTCACTCTCATAGTTGTCAAATTCCTACATGAACCATAAAAATATTAAAATTTGATAAGCAAAAATTATACAAGAAACAATATTTTATTAATCACAAATATATAAAAATTGAAAAAGTATAATGAGTAGTAACTTACAGATATAACATCTTTAGTTGCAAGGCTATGTGGATCGAGACCACTTTCAATGGATGAATGGGCCATGGTTTCTTTCTTTATTTTCAGTTTTTTTAAAATAATTTTGCGGGTACCTGCGGGTTGGACCCGACCCACTAGCAAAATCAACTGGTGGGTTGGGTACGGATAAATATGAATCGGGTAAAAAAACATACCAACCCATACCCGGAGGTCTATGTATTGAGGAGTTGTAAATAATCAATACATGGCTATTGTAATTAAACATTTGATTGCAATAGTAATGTATTGAGGATACAGGACTTAGATTGCAATAGTCATGTATTGCATAGGAGCGGGATTGGATTCTTTCGATAGTGATTGCAATAGAACACTTGATTGCAATAGTCATGTATGTTTAATTGCAATAGACATGTAATCAATATTCACTTTATATGCAGCTTTTGCCGCAACTTCTCCAAAGCCATTCCTCTCACCATCTGCTAAGGGAACTTGTTTGCTTCCAAGTTCAATGAAAGCTTTTTCAAAGCTCCCAGTTTGATATCTAATATCTTCTGACCTTATGTGATTGAAAACTTGTAGGATTTTGTTCTTTTTTATCATTTTTCAGTATCATCTCTAGTTCATCCATACAATGTTTTAAACTAGGATACTCTTTTGAAATGATAATGATCAAAATATTTGATTTTCTGATAGCATCCTCTCGTGCCAATTCAGTTAGAGTTTCATCGAGAAATGCCTTATGATTCGTGATTGTAATCCCTTCTCTACGCAACCAAGCACACAGCTAGCTGCCAAATCCATAACTATTAACTAATGTTGTCGCTACAGCTAATGTAGACACTACCACCGTGATGAGAACACACCGCCATTGCTTTAATACAATATTAGAATGATACAACCACTATACTGATCTAGCCAATATCTGGCACAAAAATTACAAGGATTTATGGTTAAGTGTTTAAACGAGTCGGTTTTTAAATACTTAACCATAGTTAAATCATTGTAAATTTTTTTACTATGGTTAAGTATTTAAAGACCGACTTGTTTAAACACTTAGCCATAAATCCTTGTATATTTTGTGCCAGAAATTGGTTAGATCAGTATAGTTGTTATATCACTCTAATATTGACTATGGTTAAGTGTTTAATTGCAATAGCCATGTATTGACTATTTATAACTCCTCAATCCCTGACTATTGCAATCACTATCAAAAAATGATTGGAAGAATCTCGATAGTAGTTCCATGAACAATCCTTTGCGGGATTGAATTCTTTTGATAGTGATTGCAATAGTCATGTATTAAGGAGTTGTAAATAATCAATACATGGTTATTGTAATTAAACACTTGATTGCAATAGTAATATATTGAGGATACATGACTTAGATTGTAATAGTCATGTATTGCGTAGCAGCGAGATTGGATTCTTTTGATAATGATTGCAATATAACACTTGATTGCAATAGTCATGTAGCACAATACATGACTATTGCAATCAAGTGTTTGATTGCAATATCCTCTGTTACTTGTCCTCTGTGTAACTCAGGAGGTCGATGTATCTTTTTGGAAGGCAATTTTCCATGCACCAAATTTTCGAGAGGTTCCTCAAATTGACGACCAACTTGTGGTCTGAGTCTGAGCGGAATTTTATTAGCTTTAACAAATAAAAGAAAATCACCAACACAACCATTATGGACTCTTTGATATAATGAAATCAAAATCCAAGGTTTCCCATAAAAAACTAATATTAAAAAAAATCTTGTGTCTCTCCAGAAATTCAAACCTAGTATTTTTTTTGGTCATATTTTCTTATCGGATGCTATGGGAATGGATTCAATTGGCGAAACATCACTGGCATTAGCCTTCAGTGCCGCCACCTCTGCTGCTAGTGCATCCACAGCTTTAGGTTGTGATGCGATGGGAGCGAGTTATATTGCGATGGGGTCAACATTTGGCTGATGGGGGTCAAGCAATGATGATAACCAGTACTTAAACGGATGACAGAATCGGTACTCCAAATAGTTTTGAGGTGTAATGGATTATAGAACAGCCCAACAAGAGAAGCTCATGTGGCGCACACTGAGAGAGCTTCCCGAATCTTCACAGCTAGATATAACAAATCTGCAACAAACTAACAGAAGAATAAATTTATGTTTTTATGGGGCTCGTTAGATCATTTACCAAATACTAAATATAAATATTAATATTAATATGTACTACTTAATAAATTTATTATATTTTAATTAATTAATTGAATATAATTATATCAAATTAATTAGTTAACTATAATTTAAGTATTTTTAAATTATAGAATGAAAAATGAAAAATATTCACTTTGTACATTAATTATAGAATGAAAATAATTATATTTTAATTTGCTAATAAATTATATATAAATTTTATTTAATTATAAATTACAAAAAAAATATATGCACAAGACTAACGGCTGTGACTATCACTATGTAATAATTAAATATCATATACATATATATATATACATATATATATATATATATATGTTACGAATATCGTACCGAACTTGGTACCAAATTAGGTTCTGGTACGGTACTGTACCAGTATCGGTTAGTACCAGGTATCGTTTCAGGTAATTTTTTAAATTTATAAAATAATCCCTAAATTTTTTTAAAATTTACAAAATAGTCTATTTTCATATTGTACAGTTGTATAGTTTTAGTTTATATATATCTTTATTATATTCTAATTACTTCTATATATAATAATTATCTATATGTAATAATTATCTAAATATAATAATTTATTGTAAAATTGAATTCTATTCTATCAAAATTTTGAATTATTTTTTTAGAATTGTTGTTTTTTCACATTCCATTTCATTTATATTTAATTAAACACAATCACAATTTTAATTTAATATATAAAATTATTTTTATAATTATAAATAAATATAATTAAATTTAAAATATATTTTTAAAATATACAAATTTCAAATAAAATTTGATTTAATAATTATAAATATATGAAATAAATATTAGTTTATAAATAATAATTTTTAAATTATTTATTTTAAAAAATATTTTTATTAATACATTATTAATAAATATTATATAAAATATTAAAAAATTTAAATAAAAAAATTTATTAGTAATAAAAAATAAAATAATTTATTTTAAGTTTTATTTAATTTATAATTATTATTAGTAATAAAAATATTTATTATTATTTTAAAAACTTTGAAAGGCAGGGGGATGGGGATGGGGAGGCGGAGGGAGGGAAATTTTGAAATTTTTTAAAATTTTGCAAAAAAGTCCCCCAACTTTTTAAAATTTCCAGCACCGGCTGATATTTTGAATAACGGTGGTACCGATCGATAAGGACCGGTACCGACCGGTATTCAAACCTAGTACCACCGACCCCGGTACCATACAGGTTTTGATCAGGTACGGTACGTACCAGTATTCATAACAGTGCTTGTAACTGATACACTCATATTTTCATATATGTTTAGGACTTAATTCATAGTCATTTACATTCATTTTATGTTCATCTATGGCTGGTTTATCATGTTTTAGTATTATTTGAGGTTCGTTGACGTAAAATGCATAAATGAAACAAATAGACTTGAATTGCATTGTTTTTGAGTTTCTGGCAAACTTGACCTCTAATCATTGTGGGATTTTTATCTCGAGATTGGTTTCGGCAAAAATTCTGAAATTTGATACTTAAATTATTGACTCATTGACGAATATTTTGGAGCCAATTGCAGATTTTTCTGAGCTGGAATTCAGGAGAAATAAATTAACGAAATTTGTGTCATTTTGGAGTACCAGAATGACCTTTAGACGATGTTTCGATCATAACTTTTGACTCAGATGACGAAATCTAGCGATTCAAGTCTTATATTAAAGCTAACTCAAAGATGAAGATACTGATAAAATTTGAGCTTCTAAGTCATCACCGTTTATTTTTTATGCACTATCAAATTTGACATTGAAAAATCTATTCCAACCAACTAAGAATCAAGACCAGTCCCCATCTTTTAATTATTTCAACCCATGTAATCATGTATAGCTCATTCTCCAATACAAGACAAAGAAGCCTCAATTCCATAGCTAGCATCCAAGAAAAAACAAAGAGTTGCCACCGTTTTGTTCAAGACATGCATCAGCCTCTCCAATCAAGCAGCCACTGAAGAAAAAATCCCCACTTCAGCCTCCATTTTCGACTAACACAACAGCCTCCACTAGCAAACAGCTAGCCTTCAATCCATGCACTAGAGATGAAAAAAGAAGCAACCTTTTAATTTCCAAAGTCCAACGTGCAAGCTGCTAGCCTTCACTACAACACAACCCATTCACGCAACTCATAAACAAGCCTTCACGCCACTCTCATCCACATGAGCTCTATACTCTTATCATTCAATAAAGATAGCCCCACTTTATTGACCAGCCCCACCTTTGATTTTTCAGCCCTACATATCTCCACTCACCAAAACAATTAACCATCCTCTCCATCAACGCAAAAACCCATTCTCAAGCCCCACTTTCCAACTCACCAAGCTGCCTTCCACTAAACCAAGAAGCCTCCAATCATTTTTCTCCAGCAACTCTCTCAACCAACGCACCTTCACTTACCTCCACCACCAGCTCTTCAACCTTGCATTCACCAGCCCACATTCACGAACACCACTTCATAAGGCAAGCCTTGAACTCCTATGAACTTCTTCACCACTTCACCAACGAAAAAGCCAAGCAACTTAAAACCCTTCATTTACTCACCAAAGCAGTAGCCTTCATGGAGACTCATGCACACAACCTTAAAAAAAAACGTAACTCCCACCAGCTTTCTCATCATTCAAGCTTCAACCTTCGTCACCACTTCACCACGCAGCAGCTCTCCTTCCACTCAAGCACAACGCAACATTCTTTTCACTACCAGTGTACGCAATCTCTACTGAAGAACCAACCAGCTACGCAAGGGGAGGGGAGAGATCATTTTATTTTGCTGCATATTTGGAGGTTTGTTCTTCATTTATTATTGATTCCTTCTTGAGTTTGCCTAACATTTATATTTTTGGACTGCTAGACATGATGATTTGTGCTAAAATTTTAATTTCTCTTAGGGATTTGATATTTTTGTTGATGCTTTAATATTAAATTTTGCTAGAATCCATGACTGAATATTCATATGCTTGTTGATTTTTCCTTGGATTTAGTTGTTATTCCTTTGGACTACTGGAAAGTGCCTTGGTATAAATTCACCTTTGAAAAAAGGGAGTTTTTGCTAGAAGATTAAAGGAAATTTCGACTAGAATTTTCTTGTGAGTTGGCAGACCCAAGAAACTTAGGAGGTGGAAATTGAAGGTTTGGGACTTAAGAAATTCTAGGAAAAACTTAAGTAAAGGATTACTAAGTGACGTCTAGAGTGGATAGATTAATTCATCTTTGAGAAAAGGGGATTAATTACTCTTAAAATTTACCTACAAGGGTAGAATATTTCAGTTGTAGAGAATAGCTAATTCAATATTAAGGTTGACAAAAATATCATTCCTCTTTACCGTTAAAACTTTTAATTAGCAAATTGTTGCAATCTTTTCTTAATTAGTTATTGCACAAATTTGTCATATTTATTTAAGTTAATTTTGTTTTTTTAAAAAAAGAAAAAAATTCTTTACATTAATTTTAATTTTCTAAAATTTCATCTAACCTGATTTCAAATACCGTTAGCTAGCGTAGAATTGAATTTTCTCATAATCCCTGTAGACATGAATCGGTTCGTACCAATTTATTACTCACTTCGACAATCGTGCACTTGCGGTTTACAAACAGTAACGTAGCTTACAGTACGGCGAGCACTTCAAGTTAGAAACACCACCTTCAAAGAGAAGCAACGATTGAAAGAAGCGACGGTAGTCACACGAGCTCAGGCAACATTTCCCTTACCTTTGGAGTTCACCGGCGACAGAGAGGCGAAGCCGTCAATTTCTCATCTCAGATAACATACCCTAATTGGGTAAAATATGGATTCTTCGACCTCTGATGCATTTTCTGACCCCATTGACAAAACAGTATCGTAGAAGTTGCAGAAAATTCCTGAAATTGTTGTCGATTCTCGAGATGTAAAGGGTTGGAGGTACGGTGTCGTTTTGTCTATGCTTTTATATGTTGCAAGGAAGTCTGTTGTGCAAGGGATTGCACGTTAACCTTCAATTTGATCAATTTCTTAGACACAGAAAAATGTGTGCTCTAATAAAGATGGAAGGAGCATAAGATAGATTTAATTAACTGAACTCTACCTCGAAAGAAAAGAAATCTATTTTACATTAATTCTCCTTTGTATTCTTTCAATAGGTGCAAGTGATAAGAGATTTTTTATAGGGTAAAACAAATGAAAATTTAGGTTTTCCTAATATCAAATGGGCCAATTTGTGCAAACCTAAGGAGAAAGGAGGATTGAGGATCATCTAGATAAGAGTAGCTAACAACATCTTTTTTATTAAAAAAAGTTTGGAGAGTGATTCAAGACAAGCATTTAATATGGATGAGATGGCTTCATAGTTATTTTTTGGAATAGAACAGCTATGGTCTTTTTCACCTAGATCATCATCCTCTTGGTTCCTTAACCACATTTTAAAGAAAAGAGATGAAGTGGCAAATGAGGCTTGTTGTCAAATTGGGAATAGAAAGGTTGCTTTCTTATGGCATGATAATTGGACTAGTTATGATCTCCTTTCTTAAAACCCCAATGCAGTATTAGCCTTTATAGGGTTAGATTACAAGACTAAGGTCGTGAGTGCGTACACTTTCCTATGAAGTTCAATTAAAACCTACTTATTCTCCAAATCTAACCCAGGACAATTATCTTTGTCTTGGACTTCCTGTTGAGAGATTTTCTGGCAGACTCTATAGGATATGGTTTTACAGTTCTGAACCAAATGCCCCATGTTTTCAATTATCTGGAATAAATTCCTTAGATCTAGTATTACCTTCCTACTAGGGCTAATGGATAAGCATAGGATTACAACTATGGACAGATCACAATTCTTGCTAAATCTGGATTAGACTTGCAGTCTATGTAAAGATGAACCAGATACAAAGGATCATCTCTTCTTTCTCTGTCCCTTTTCCAATGTTACATGGAATAGAATCAGAGAACTTTTGTCACTCTAATTTGCTTATGGCAAGCTCCCTTTTCACTATGGAAGAGGATGGTGCTAATTCTAGCCTTAACAACACAAGAGACATGACAAGAGAGCAATAAGAGGAAGTTCCAAAAATAAGGAATGTTCCAAGGAAGTAGTAATACAAACAATTTTTCATAGTGTCAAGGAACAACTTATTTGCTGGAAGATAGAACATGCTTAATCGTGTAGAAAGTTTTGGCACCTACCTGACTAAGAAGCCCGCCCTTGCATATAGCCCTTCTACGATATCCTCAAGCTTTATTTTTGACCTAGAAAATGTGGAACAACGTTTAAAGGACGCTTAAAGAAGAAGAGATGTGATCAGATTGTAGCGATCTGCGCAACTGATACCTTTTAATTGCCTAACCCTAATTCGGAAAGAAGAATAGCCTCGTTAAGTAAACGTGGGGATCTTTTCCCCTTTTTGCGTAATTACTGTGTTGTTGTTTTTGGTGGTAGTGAAAAAAGTTTTCCACTTTGGGATCCAACCATGAGGTTTGCCACCTTCAAATTTCATAAATTCCATCTTTGTGCGTATGTAGAAAGCCGGACTATGTTCCTACCATCAAAATAAAAATAATTGAGAAAGTCCACCGTCAAAATAAAAATGTCAAAATGATTAATGAAACATTTTGAAATTAGTTAATTTAAAAGTACAATTTATTCCAAAGATACTGCGAAAATAAATTATTAGATTATTGGATTTTAATGGTAAGTATATTTATTATAATATTAAAAGTGTATAGAAAACAACATCTCTATCAGTTAAGGATAAAATTACGTATTACAAGATCTTTTCTAACCTTGGGCATCAGCGAAATTTTTACTGGATTGTTGTTATTTTTGTCTATATTATTAGAAATGCTTAAATTTTTTTTTTGTTGCTATTTAATGCTTTTGGATATTTGAATAATTTTTTAGCGTCATCAAGCTCAAATGTAGTCCTAAGTTGTCCTTCTGTCTAAAGCAAAGGTTCACGCACACATATATTCTTGCTAGTCTCTAAGTTTTCTTTTCTAGAGCAGGACCATAATATATAATTGGATGGTGCAATTATTCTACTTTAAGCTTCTCTTATCCCATACTTTCGGCAAGTTTATGAAGAATTAAAATAAGTTAAAAGAAGTTTATAATTCTTTAAAAGAAGAGATTTAACATATGTTTCTTTAACAAAATTTATAAATTTTTAGATTAGACATGCTTTTTATGTAATTACTGAAGCTAGTAGGAGTTGCTTTCCACCTCATTACTTAGCAAGCAAGCAAGCAAAAAAAAAGGTATAAAAATCCAAGCCACCAAGCAGAAAACAAGACACCTTATCAGATTCTGTAACTAACATCACAGCTTCTGGTAAGCTTATTTGGTAACTATGTTGTGATATAGCTGTTCTAGTTCTTGTCTTAATAGCCATTAACATTTGCTGGATTTTCAAGGCTATAATTAGGGCCGTTTTGTTCCACTTCTATTTTTTTGTGTTGTTTTTAGTTTTTGTTTTCTATTTTTAGTTTCTGTTTTTTTTCCTTTAAAAAACGAAAACCAGTTTGGTTGAGATTTTTAATATAAAAACTGAAAACAAAAACATATTTGGTTGAGATTTCTAATAAAAAACTGAAAACAAAAACATGTTTGTTTTTATTATCATGTTTCTATTTTTTGTAATTATACTATTATGTGTAATAATTATAATCTAATACATTATATTTTTAAATTAATTAATTATAATTATAGTTAAAATTAAATATATACTAATCAAATATTATTAATGCATGACCTTTTTTATTTTAAAGAATCCAATGCTTTTTCATTCAATAACAAACACCATCCACGTGTTTCTTCGGAAAAAAAACACCATCCACGTGAAGACTTGCATGCAAGAGTAAATGCATTAAATGCTCCAACAGTTGCATTTAATGCTCCAACAGTTACATTTAATGCAAGAGCATTTGTTTATTTTAAAGATGAATACAGATAACAAAGTCATCGCTTTTCATTCAATAAAAAACACCATACACACTTGCACAAAAGGTAAATGCATTTAATGCTTCAACATTTACATTTAATGCATGAGTATTTGTTTATTTTAAAGATGAATGTAGACAAACAAGTTCAGTACTTTTCATTCAATAAAAAATGCCATACTTCTGAAGATTTGCATGCAAGGCACGTAAATGCATTTAATGCATGGATTTTTTTTCTCTTGTAACAATTGGTATATGATCGACAACAACATTGTTTCCAAAACCAGTGTCGACATCCAACTGCTTCTCTTGATAAAACATCTTCATCGGCACTAATAATACCGAAATCTTCACCAGGAGGAAGTTGAATAGAATCAAGATCGAGATTAGAGAGACCGACTGGCTGCCCTGGCCTCAATATCTCTCATAGTCATAACGTCTCCCATAAGCAAAAGTTGGCTTCTAAATCCAGAGAGAAACGCAGTTACTGACGAGAAGGAGCTTCAAGAAGCTCTGGGAGGGGAGGAAAGTGCGAGAGTTTTAGTGCAGTGTCAAGGAATAAATTTCCGAAAGGTTTTAGGTCGGAGAGAGAGGTGTAAGAGGAGATTTGGTAGTGGCAATAGCAAATCATCACCAATCCAGATAACCACATACGAAAACAACACAAATAATAGCCGACCAACGGTTTAGAAAATACAAATAACCACGTAAGAAAACAAACCTGAAAATTGTGTGATGTGATGAGCTGCAAAAGATAGCAGAAGATGCAGAAGACGATGAAGTTGATTTCTGTATGCAAGACTTTTTAACAGAGGAAGCGGCTGAAGATGCAGAGTGGGCGGCGCAGGAAACATGAACTATGAAAACCTGCTTTAAAAATATACGTAAACAGAAAACTTGTTTAAAAAATGCACGGAAGCGTTATTTTTGAGTTTTTGTAAACGAAATATCGCAACATCCTCGACCAAACAAGTTTTACGCAGCTGTTTCTTTTTTCTTAAAAACGGCAACGAAAAACGCATGAAAACAAGCCTGCTAATCCTGACAGCGGTGACGTTCATAACCAACCTGAGGAGACGGGGGCTGAGCATGTTATTTCCATCAGTGATAGCTTGCAAGAGAGATTCAGAACATTGATGGACTCGGATGCCTCAGTCAAGGAAGAAGATAAAGGACACAAACCCTTTATAGGACAGGTTCCAATGTTTTTAGGCATGGAAACTGAGCTCAAAAAGTACTTCCAACCTCATTTCATGTCGATTGGTCCTGCCCACTATGACAAGAACGAGCTCAAGCGAGGCCAACAGTATAAAAGTCAGGTGACAAAGCTTTTCATTAAAAAGAGCCGCCAGTCCAAACAGATACTATACAACAATATTCTTAAAGAAAAAAGTTTCAAAGAATTCTACGAACATCAGGATCTGCTAAAGAAATTCAATGGGGATGATCGGGAACTTGCATGGATGTTCTTTGTAGATGGATGTGCATTGATCCAATTTGTTTGCAGTTATGTTGAGTACAGGTTCGATGATATGAACATTGCCCGGTAAAGTATGAGCTGACTCCCTTTTACCAAAGTTAAACACATTCCTTAACAACCTTTGAATCATTCCTCAACAGAACCACGAGAGAAGCAATCAGAAATGGTCTTCGAAGCTGTCCTGATTCCTTCCAAGCTGTCCTGAGAGGGAACAGAATCTTTTGCAAGTGTCCGCTGGTCAACATCGTGATTGACATCAGAAAATGAGGAAGATTCCTGAATAGTGCAGAAGACATGACTGTGAAGCCCTAATTTCTCCAATACTAGTATTCTATGGAACACCATGACAGAAGAAATAGTCAGAAGACCTACCTCCTCTGCGACTTGTCCTCTGCATATCTCAGGTCGGTATATCTTTTTGGAAGGCAATTTTCCATAAGCCAACTTTTCGAGATGTTCCTCAGATTGACTACCAACTTGTGGTCCGAGTTTGACTGGAATTTTACCAGCTTTAACAAATAAAAGAAAATCAGTAAACACACAACCATTAATGACTCTTTGACAGAATGAACTCAAAATCTAAGTTTCCTAAAAAAATGAAAATACATGCTATTAAGAAGTCATGGCAGAAGAAGTGGATGTCCCCTTGGTTAGTATTCAATAAGTTGGTCATATCGTCTTTTCGGTTCAACCAAATGATGGTGTGGTTTCTAGAAAGGCCGTCCTCAAAACATCTATGGATAATTCATAAATGGCAAGATGGATGAATGTACAGTGCCCTTGATTACATATATGCAATCAAGGACTTCAATCCGTAAGTCATGTCATTGCATCATTGCTCCACGACTTACTTTACTAGGGTCCAGAGAAGTCTGTAAGCATTTCACCAAAAGATTAAATAGCTTTCATACCTTCCACCTCAGCTATTTGTTTGTCTTTGGAGAGACCACCACTCACTGGCATTGATGAAGTGCGATGAGTTGTTGTAGGCAGCAAGATAGCATCTGAAAAGAGGAAACAAGAGTCATTACGAAGAGAGAGAGCTGGAAGGTGATGCCAGGAAAAAATCAAAAAGATTATCCGAGTACTTAAACAAAGGAAGATTTAATTTGAGCAGCTGAGGGCTTATAAGAATCTTTTGGTCCACATATGGTCCAACTTCTGCTTGTGGGGGAGAAGTAACTAGATGGCAGTTGCTGACACCAAAAGAACACAGATACATTTGTTGGATTTGGCTTCTGTTTATCCACCAGCCAATCAGGATATAAAGTCTAAACACATATTTACTCTTTAAGATACCCATTGTTTTAACAATGATGTAGAACAGAAAATGTGAATCACATAAGTTTGCAAGTAATCTGTCTTTGCTATATACTTCTCGTCAATTCCAATTCTGTAAAGATTCAGTTTTTCACAACAATGCTTTTGGATTTACTTTTATGAACAAATGCAGAGGAATCCCACGTTAGAAATGGCTTATTAGCATTCCAATGGTTTATATCAAACTCTGAAACAAAAATCAAAAGCATATTCTAAATATTAAGCCACCATTCTGTATTCTAAGGTTCCATAGCCTCCTAAGCTCTTCCTATTCTAGTCCCCTCCAGCACAGCTAGATTTATTTTGGGTTGTAAGGCTTTCTGTAGCTTGCTATTTATTTGTCCTACAAACTTCTTTTTGACTTCCACCTTCACTGGTTCTCAACACTATTCTTTTTCAACTTCCAAAGAAAACATAAATTAAAGATCATAATGGTGATCAAACTTCATAAGCTAACTATTACCATTCAACCCCTGGGCGTCAAGGCTACATTCACATTTCATCATACTGCTAACATCTCTGGTTATATCTTCAACAATTCCGGCTTCATCCCTGCCAAAGTGATGAAGAAAAAATGATAAGATATGTTGCCATGTGAAAGAGAGGAACAAAATACATATGGTGCAAACGTACTTCATTGATATTTTCCACTGCTTTGCGACTGTTATAGTAAGTACTAGTTCAGATTAGCTTAGTCGCATAATGTTTGCAGAATATGGAAATCAAAAATTACCTGTCATTCTCAATATTCACTTCATATGCGGCTTTTGCCGCAACTTCTCGGAAACCATTCCTCCAGATATTCACCCTCAGCTCAGGGAACTTGCTTCCAAGTTCAGTGAAAGCATTTTCAAAGCTTCCCGTCTGATATCTAATGTCTTCTGACTTGACGTGATAAAAAACTGGCAGGATTGTTATCTTCTTATCATATTTCACAATCAACTCTAGTTCATCCAAACAATGTTTGGAACTAGGATATTCATTGGAAATGACAACGATCACAATATTTGATTTTGTTATAGCACTCTCTCGTGCCAATTTAGTTAGAGTACTTCCAGGGAGATATGCCTTATCATTCGTCACAGTAATCCCTTCTCTAAGCAAGCTAGCGTACAAATGGCTGCCAAATCCACAAAGGATGTCGTCACTGCAGCTAATGTAGACACAAGCACGGTGATGAGAACAGAACGCCATTGATACAACCACGCAGAAACTTTACAGGGATATATGGTGTTTACGGTGTTTAACAGGGATATATGGTGTTTACGGTGTTTAAGTGTTTAAACGAGTGGGCCTTTAAACACTTAACCAAGTTAACTTCTAGTTAACTATAGTTAAGTGTTTATGATCATAAACACTTAACTATAGTTAATTAGAAGTTAACTTATGGTTAAATAAACACTTAATCATAGTTAATTAGAAGTTACCTTATGGTTAAGGTCTCATAAACGATCATAAACACTTAACCATAGTTAACTAGAAGTTAACTTATGGCTAAGTGTTTAAAGACCGACTCGTTTCTTCTGGCCCGTTCGAGTTAAACAAGAGGCAAACTTAGACCAAACTTAAACAAGCCGGGACCCTTATATAATTTGGAGTCCCCAAATGTTGGTTCATCCCAGAGTTCGCTTCTTTTCAGTTGGGGGACTGTACAGCTCTAGTAACCAAACGGCAGTGAGAGGAGAGATATATATTAATATGTACAATTTAAATATAAATATTAATATGTACAATTTAATTAATTAATTAATTAATTATATTCTAATTACCATTAATTATATCAAATTAATTAGTTAACGATAATTTAAGTATTTTTAAATTACAGAATGAAAAAAATATTCACTCGTACATTAATTATGGAATGAAAATAATTATATTTTAATTTTTTAATAAATTATATATAAATTTTATTTAATTACAAATTACAAAAAAATATGAAATTACAGGGGTGACTACTTACCTAATATCACTATATAATAATTAATAATAATTAAATAATATATAGATATATATAAATGTTATTATACATATTCTGTAATTATTATTTTTATTATTATATATTTTCACATATATTTTTAATAATTTTTATACATATTCTGTAATTATTATTTTTGTTATTATATATATTTTCAAATATATTTTTAATAATTAAACATTATATATATTATATAATAATGTTATCATATATATATATAATTATATTTTAATTTGTTAATAAATTATAAATAAATTTTGTTTAATTAAAAAATAAAAAAAAAACGTATGTACATGAGAGTCACCCGTATGACTATTAAGTCACAGGCATCATTACTTAGCTAAATATCATTATAAAACAATTAATAATAATTAACAATTAATAATGCAAACTTATGACTAACATATATACTAAATAGAAATATTAATATGTACTACTTAACAGATTAATTATATTTTAATTCATTAATTAATTGATTATATTTTAATTACTATTAATTATATCAAATTAATTAGTTAAGTATAAGTTAAGTATTTTTAAATTATAGAAACAAAAAATATTCGCTCTGTACATTAATTATAGAATGAAAATAATTATATTTTAATTTGTTAATAAATTATATATAAATTTTATTTAATTACAAATTACAAAAAAATATGCATGAGAGTCATGCCCATGACTATTAAGTCACAGTTAATAGTCACATGCGTGACTAATTAGCTAAATATCACTATATAACAATTAATTATATATACATATATATGTTATTGTACATATTTCTGTAATTATTATTTTTGTTATTTTAAATATTTCCATATATTTTTTTCCTTCACGCACAATCATTACATAATATATATATATATATATATATAAAATAACAAAAATAATAGTTACATAACTAACATATATAATAAATATTAATATTAAAATGTACTATTTAATAAATTAATTATATTTTAATTCATTAATTAATTGATTATAATTATATCAAATTAATTAGTTTAACTATAAGCTAAGTATTTTTAAATTACACACCAACATCTACATGTCTTCTTCTTCTGTGGACAATATTTTTGTTTTGGTTTAAATCGTCTATAATTTGATCGTCTAAATTTTCTAAAAGTTTTATAAGGTTTATGTTTATAACAGTAACGTGGATATTTTTTTCCATTTGTAGAATCGGTAAGGTTTCTTTTTCCTTTTGTAATGGTAACGGGGATACTGTCTAATAGGTTCACAACCATATTATTGAGGCATTTCTGCATTTTAAGAACAGTAAAGCTGATTATATTTATGTTTTTTAAGCTTTTCTTTAATTGTGTTTCAAAATATTACTCCGCTAATATTTCTTGCGCTACTAAAATAGCTCCAGCTAAATTATAAACAACTGATTGAGTGGCGCTTTTTTCTTGAAAAGCAACTTCTACTTTTTGATTCATTGGAATGGGTAATTTTTGAATAAAGATACGTATATTTGTTTCCTGTTATTGACGTGTTAATTTATAATAATATTTTTTAAATTCGCAATTGTATTCTTCAAGATAACATATTATTACAAATTCTTATTTTATTTAAATGCCATAAAGCCTTTTTTTCTTTCATTTTGTGTACCTCGTGTTTAAAGGATAAAACATCTTTTCCTATAATTAATGTACAAAGTGAATATTTTTCATTCTATAATTTAAAAATACTTAAATTATAGTTAACCAATTAATGTGATATAATTATAATCAATTAATT
Organism: Erythroxylum tenue; assembly: GCA_027568955.1. NCBI lineage: Eukaryota > Viridiplantae > Streptophyta > Magnoliopsida > Malpighiales > Erythroxylaceae > Erythroxylum > Erythroxylum tenue. Next base: position 2,774,555 of record JAOSBM010000003.1, read on the forward strand.
AATAAAAATAATTATATTTTAATTTGTTAATAAATTATATATAAATTTTATTTAATTACAAATTACAAAAAAATATATGCATGAGAGTCACGCCTGTGACTATCACTATATAATAATTAATAATAATTAAAACGTTACGAATACCGTACCGGACTTGATATCAGATTAAGTTATGGTACGGTATTGTATCGGTATCGATTAATACCGGGTATCATTTTGAGTAATTTTTTAAGTTTATAAAATAGTCCCTGAATTTTTTTTAAATTACAAAATAGTCTATTTTCATATTGTACAGTTGTAAAATTTTAATTTATATATATCTTTATTAGATTCTAATTATTTCTATATATAATAATTATCTAAATATAATAATTTATTGTAAAATAATAAAAATAATACAAAATTTTGAATTTTGAATTATTTTCTATTTTAACAAAATTTTGAATTATATTTTTAGAATTGTTATTTTTTCACATTCCATTTCATTTACATTTAATTAGACAAAATTATAATTATAATTTAATATATAAAATTAATTTTATAATTATTAATAAATATAATTAAATTTAAAATATATTTTTAAAATATATAAATTTCAAATACATTTTGATTTAATAATTATAAATATATAAAATAAATATTAGTTTATAAATAAAAAGTTTTAAATTATTTATTTTTAAAATAAAATATTTCATTAATACTTTATTAATAAATATTATATAAAATATTTAAATAAATTTAAATAAAAATAATTTATTAGTAATAAAAATAAAATAATTTATTTTTAATGTTTATTTAATTTATAATTATTATTAGTAAAAAAATATTTATTATTATTTTAAAAACTTTGAAAAAAAAAAAGAAAAGAAGAGGTAGAAGGGAAGGAGGGAGAAAAATTTTGAAAATTTTATAAAAGAGTTATGTAATTTTTTAAAATTTTTGGTACCGGCCAAACATAAATTAGACTTGCAATCTATGCAAAGATGTACCAGATACAAGGGTCATCTCTTCTTTCTCTGCCCCTTTTCCAATGTTACATGGAATAGGATCAGAGAACTTTTCCCACACTATTTTGCTTATGGATCTAGTAAATACCCTATCCGAAGCTCAGGCTCTCTCTTCCCTATGGAAGACTGACCCCTTTTCCAATGTTACATGGAATAGGATCAGAGAACTTTTCCCACTCTAATTTGCTTATGGATCTAGTAAATATCCTATCTGAAGCTCAAGCTCCCTCTTCCCTATGGAAGAGGAAGGTGCTAATTCTAGCCTTAACAGCACAAGAGACATGACAAGAGAGAAATCAGAGGAAGTTCCAAAAATAAGGAATGTTCCAAGGAAGTAGTAATACAAACAATTTTTCATAGTGTAATGGGACAACTTATTTGCTGGAAGATAGAACGTGCTTAATCGTGTAGAAAGTTTTGGCACATACCTGACCAAGAAGCCCGCCCTTTCATATAGCCCTTCTCCGATATCCTCAAGCTTTATTTTTGACCTAGAAAATGTGGAACAACGTTTAAAGGACGCTTGAAGAAGAAGAGATGCAACCAGATTGTAGCGATCTGCGCAGCTGGTACCTTTTAATCGCCTAGTCCTAATTTGAAAAGAAGAATAGCCTCGTTATGTAAATGTGGGGATCTTTTCCCCTTTTTGCTTAATTATTGTGTTGTCGTTTTCGGTGGTAGTGAAAAAAGTTTTCCGCTTTGGGATCCAACCATGAGGTTTGCCACCTTCAAATTTCAGAAATTCCATCTTCGTGCGTGTGTGGAAAGCCGGACTATGTCGCCACCATGCACTATCAGCCTCTTCTTCTTCGACTTCTAACTAAATAGATCGTCGCAATTCACGAAAGCTTGAGGGTAACTCAAGCTTTCACTACCACCAAACACAAGAAAATTAAGGTATTTATTCCGCCTTTGTTGTTTTCCAGACTAAGATGTACTGCTCTTAAAATGTATGGGACCGGAAGAACAAGGAGGAGGAAATAGAATTAAAAATCAGAACCTGGTAAGATAGAAGCAAAATATATGACAAAACAGAAACCAAGATGGCGTCATATTATTGTTCAAACTAAATCAAAACATGAATAATTGCAGCTGCACTATTAAAGTTTTGTATTGATCTCCTTTACGATCAAGACAAGTATCTTTTTTCATACCAACCTTGTTAACAACCCTTGATATCCCAACCAACAAACAAAATTTCTGTGCTTAATCACAGGATGAACAAATAACATGTGCATAGAAAACTAAAGAGCTTACTCCCACAGCCAATTCCTCCGGCACTCTCGTAATGATAAAGAAGAAGAAAAAAAGAACGTTAGCATCTCAAACGGATTTTTTTACCATGAATGTTGAAGCAAATACTAAAATCATAGGGGAGAAAGGGCGTCTCGAAACAGGATTTCTTAAACCATAAAAGAAAATAAACCTCATACAACCTCTATTGAGTTAAAGTCAGTCAATGGCGGGATGACGATTCAGAAAGATGAATTGGGGATTTGTTGCAGGGACAATTTAACAAACAGGTTGTAACGCACTTCTAAAATTGCTTCAAACATAGCGAAGAAATAGAACCCAGTCATTTCACAAGAGATAAACAACATAACAGAAGTCATTTCACAGGAAAAAGATGAGACCATATGTAGTTCAAACAAGAGGATAATTACAGGTAATAACCCACAAAGCAAACATAATCTTATTTCTGTTGAGTCAAGACTTTATTAAGTCTAAACCACAAATAAAGTTTCAAGTTCGTTACCCTCTGTGATTGCAACAAGAAAATTTTACTTCTCAGTGCTTCTGAGCTCTTAATCTAGCCCGATTAACGAGAAATGTGGAGGTTGAAGCTTAATGATGCTCCAACTTGGTGTAAAGTTACGAACTTGTTCCTTTTCAATCCATGGAGTCTCCAACAACTGGAGGGCTATACTTCTGCCAAAATCTGATGTAAATGGGAAAGAAAAAGAACGGGATCTTGACTGCCGCGAAAATCAAGAGTGAACTGGAATGAGAATGAGCGAGCGATTGCGAGCAGAAGGAGAGACAATTTAATTACATAAAAAGGTTCTGCCGAATTGAAGTGAGGCTGATCTTTGTTTTCCCAGAGATGAAGAGGTTTAAACATAACTCCCATCAAAATCACAAATCAAGCCCTAACTTCCTTTTCAAATGTAGTCCTAAGTGCTAAGAGTGAGTTTCGAATTCCGTACCGTTCCTGCCGGAGAACGGAATTCGAAACTCAACCTGTTCTTCGAATGTGAATACACTAAAGCCATATGGAGTAGGATACAAAACTTGGTGGATGCGATGAACCATTCATTTGAGTGGGAGAAAACCTTAAATCTATTCATCACCTTCTCCAAACAGACCAATGAGAAGGCAGTCCTTCGTAAACTGGCATTCACCACTTCCATATACATGATATGGAAAGAAAACAACTGCCGAATGTACCAGCAAAAGGAGCTTAACAAATACCATCCAGCTGAGAATATCATGAACTGGATGAGAGTGGCAATGGTAGCAAACAGTGTCACTTCCCTACTTACTGCAAATATGAGAACTATGTGGCAGTTATAGCTCCTGGTATTTTTCTGTGTTGTAGACAAATTGTAGTAGCAGTGACCTGTAATTAAACTTCATTCTCTCTTCTTTTAATTGTTGACAAGCACCTAGTTAGCTAGAAATCCAAAGTTGGTGCGATTTACTGTATTTTTGTTGTAGCTTCAGCTATAGTAATATACTCAATTATTTCACTTTTCAAAGTATAAAGTTCTTTTTATTGTCCCATTTGGTCAATATGAGTGGAGCTAATGCCTTTTGGATTGAAAAACTTCCCTTACAAATTCTAGATAATTATGAATGAAATATTTGCCCCTTATTCTGAATTTTGCACTACTTGTACTGACGATGTCTTAATTTTTTCCTCGTACGTAAAACAACACTTCAAACACATTAAGATATTCATTCGTTTTTGCTTTTGTTTCTCCGCAGTCGTGATAAGTTTTGCTTTTTTCTTTTTCCTTTATTTGTTTTCCTCTGCAGGTGTTGTAGTTTCTCTCCGGCAGGTGTTTCTGTTCCGA
>JAOSBM010000003.1:2910850-2924581 GCA_027568955.1 Erythroxylum tenue
ATTAATTGTTTAATTTGACAAATATAATGTACAAAATAAAAATTATTCTATAAATTAATAAATATTAATTTATCAATGAATTAATAAAATATTCATTTATCGATAAATTAATAACTCCGTATAAGATAATAATATTTTAGATCCCAAAAATGTTCATTTATAGAGGTTTTACTGTACAAGTATTGAACAATAAAGTTTTGTATTGAATATTGGTATCGATTGATACCGACTCTTTCAGCTGGCATTGGTCAATAACTAAAATATTGGTTAAATATTAGTTAGAATTATATATATTTTTTAAATTTAGAACTAAATTTAAAAACTTCAAAATTTTTCTTATATAAAATAATAATTGCTTATACATAAAAAAATATATGATAAATTTGTTTATAATTTATTTAGTAAATAATAAAAATACAAATAAGAATGTATTAAATAATTTTTTGTTACTAGACTTATGCAAATTGATTATAGATTACATAACTAAATATATTAGTTTAATAAAATTATATTTAATAATTTTTTAAAATATATATTTCATATTAACAATATATATTTTTAATATATAAATTTAAAATATTATAATAACTTTAAAAATATTTAAAGATAACATTTGAAATTAAATTCACTTCTTGTAAATAAATATTTTTATGTTGTATTATTATTAATTTTATATCTATATCATTATGAATTATGAGAAATGTCATTTTATGGTAGATAATGGCATAATGTTAGGTCATCGCATCTCCCAAAAGGGGATTGAGGTTGATAGAGCTAAGATTGAAATCATTTCTTGACTTCCTTATCCTACTTGTCTAACAGAATTAAGATATTTCTTGGCGCATGCGGGATTTTATAGGCGCTTTGTAAAAGATTTTAGTACAATTACTTTACCCCTGTCTACATTGTTGATAAAAGATATTGATTTTCACTTTAATGATAAATGTAAACATGCTTTTGACACATTGAAATCTTTGCTTGTTTCACCTCCTATTTTAACTGCACCTAACTGGGATTTGCCCTTTAAGCTATCTTGTGATGCTTCTAACTTTGCAATTGGTGCTATGCTTGGTCAGAGGGAAGAAAAATGATCTAGAGTGATAGCCTCTGCCTCCAAGATACTTGACTCTACTGAAGTGAATTATACCACTACTGAGAAGGAACTTTTTGCTATAATCTTTGCTTTGGATAAGTTTAGACAGTATTTGATAAACTCTCGAGTGGTTGTTTTAACAGATCATGCAGCAGTGCAATACTTGTTCAAGAAGCCCCAATCTAAACCAAGACTGCTGAGATGGGCTTTATTGCTGCAGGAATTTGATATTGAAATCAGAGACAGAGCTGGAGCAAAGAATCATGTGGCTGACCACCGTAGTTGGTTACCTGAAGACACCAAGGGAGTTGACTCTTCTGATCTTGCTGTTGATTCTTTTCCTGATTCTACACTTTTTAATTGCCTTGGTAGTTCAGGAGCTTTGGTACTCTAATATTGTTAATTACATTGTTACTAACTTTGTGCCTCCTTTTATGTCTAAGTTTTAGGTTGATAAGCTGAAGAGGGAAGCAAGATACTATACCTGGAATGCTCCAATTCTTTGGAAGCAATATAGTGATAAGATCATCAGACGATGTGTTCCTAACAATGAGATCCACTCTATCTTTACCTTTGGACATTCTTTATCTTGTGGGGGCATTTTAGTGCTAATAGGACTCCTAGGAAGGTTTTAGAATGTGATTTTTACTAGCCTACCTTATTCAAAGATACTTATTCTTTTTACAAGTCTTGTGATAAGTGCCAGAGGTTTGGGAGTTTGGGTAAAAAGCATGAAATGCCTTTAAGACCTATGCATTTTTGTGAAATTTTTTATGTCTGGGACATGGATTTTATGGGCCCCTTTTCTCCATCATTTGGGTTTTCATATATATTACTTGCAGTAGATTATGCGTTTAAGCCGTTAGAATTATCCTGAATGCTATAGCAGATTACAATCCCATTACATATCTATATAACCACAGCAGATAGAATAATAATGTGAATTCATCTAAAACAGTGATAACTAGTATGGAATAAATGAGTGTTTTTGAGATCTAATGATTCTAAATAGTAAAAGAACTTTAAGTTCCCTGATACAAATGAACAAAAATTAATAACATAAACAACATTAGCATCAAAGCATACTTCGAATAATATCCCATTGCCGTAAGTATATAAGAATATTGTATAGAACAACTTATGCACGTATTACACCCATCCCATTGATTAGTTCATCATTTCATTATTGTTTGAACTCACATAATTGATTTCTCAACTGCAATCCCAATAAATCAGGTCATGAAATATGGTTTATGAGAAGAAGCAACAACCTTAATAGCCATAGACATTTAAACAAGGAGAAAATCATTAAAGAATGAAGAATTTGTAGACACTCTAGGGATTTTATGTTCGGTAAAGTTATCTAAACCAAACTAAACAGTTATATCATTTACACGAATGAAAGCAGATGGTATATATACCATCATTGTCTGTGCTACAAAACGACAACAGCTATTACATAAAACACAAAACAGCTAAAACTTATACAACAACAGTATTCTACACTATAAAAAAGAATACAGTATGCTATACAATAAATGCAATACAAACACAGATATAGGAATATTCTACAACCCCCCCCCCCCCTCAAGGTGGTGCTTGGTGTCAATCACACAAGCCCAACTTGGAAAGCAAAAAAGAGAAAATCAGAGCTGGCAAGGCCTTAGTAAACATATCTGCCAATTGAACTTTGAAGGAATATGTTGAGGAAGAGCGAAGCCTTCTTTATACTTATCGCGAACCAGATGACATCAATTTCTAAATGCTTAGTCCTTTTATGAAAAGTAGGATTAGCAGTAACATGAATAGCAGCCAAATTGTCACACGATAAAGGAATAGGAAAGGAAATGGACACCCGAAAATCAGCCAACAAATAAGAAATCCACGGAAGACCAAGAAACAATGGATTGTTTCTTAGTTTTCCAAGAAGTCATAGCATCGCCCAAAAATACACAAAATCCTGTTAAGGATCGTCTACTAAAAGGACACGCAGCCCAGTCCGCATCACAAAATGCTTGTAAAGAACAAGGATTGTTCTATGGAAAGAATAAACTCGTAGATAGAGACTGCTTTAAATACTTGAGCACATAAATGGCAACCATCCAATGATGTTCAGTAAGAGCTTGAACAAATTGACTCAACTACTAAGTCGCATGTGTGATGTTAGGCCGGGTAAATTCAAGATAAAGGAGGCACCCAACTAACCTCCAATATCGATCTGGATTCATCAATAAAGGAGAACTATCATCATCAAAATGACAGTTGGGAGATAGAGGAGTAGCTGCCCCTTTTGAACAAGTCAACCCTGATCTTTAAGAATATCCAACATATATTTTCTCTAATTCACATACAAGCCACTATCATACCTAGCAAGTTCTAATCCAAGAAAATATTTTGCAGACCCCATGTCTTTAATAGTAAACTGGTCATGTAAAAACCGTTTGACTTGTTGAATACAAGTCTCCCTCAGACCTATGATCAACACATCATCAACATACACAATAATAGCAATATAACCATTTTCTTCAGATTTAATAAAGAGACAGGGATCATGAGTAGATTACACAAAATTCTGCTTACAAAGAGAAACAGTAAGCTAATGGTTCCATTGTTGTGAGGCTTGCTTAAGACTATATAAAGACCTCCTCAAACGACACACTTGATTGGGACCAGCCTTGGTATATCCTTGAGGAGGTAACATGTATAACTCCTCATCGATATACTCATTCCAAAAAGCATTATTGATGTCTAATTGACATAAAGGCCACCTTTTTGTAGCAGCAATGGCTATAAAAAGTCTCACAATAACCATCTTAGCAACTAGAGAAAAACAATCAGTGTAATCAACCCCTTCAATTTGATTATAGCCTTTTGCTACTAATCTAGCCTTATATATTTATCAACAGTCCCATCAAGTTTGAGTTTAACCTTATAAACCCATTTAGAACCTTTAGCCTTCTTACCCCTCAGTAAAACAATAAGGTCCCAAGTGTGATTATTATCAAGGGATGCCAACTCAGCCTCCGTAGCCTTCAACCAATTCGGATTAGTTTAAGCTTGCTCAAAAGAACTAGGTTCTTCAATATTAGACACATTTGCTAAAAAAGAATGATATGCTGAGGTGTGGTGTGAGGAGAGGATAAATGGATATGTGTGAGGTGTATGAGAAGAATCAGTCACATTAGAGAAAACAGAATGAGCAATATTAGTAAAAAAAATGCATGTGAAACAAAATCATTCAACCAATTACGTCGTTGGGTCACACGAGTACTCCTACGAATAGGAGTTGGACTCTGTGCAAGATCAGTGGAGCAAGGAGTATTAGAAGAAGATGGAACTGAAGAATCAGAAGAGCCAACATTAAGAATTTCAGTGGACAATGATTCTCGGGACATAACAGGTGTTAAAACATCTGGATTGGGCAAAGGAACTAATTCGGGATCCGAAGTAATGGAGTGAAAAGGAAATATATTTTCATAGAAAACAACATCCCTATAAATGAAAATATGATGACTTTGCAAATCATAAGTTTGTAAGTCTTTTTCCTGAAGAATAACCAAGGAAAATATATTTAAAAGCCCTAGGAGCAAATTTATCTTTATGGGGAAAGGTGTTAGAGGCATAACAAAGGCAATCAAAAGTTCTCAAAAAATGGTAATCGGGTTCCATCTGAAAAAGAACATAATAAGGATACTTCCAGTTAAGAACATGAGTTGGAAGCCTATTTATGATATATGTAGCTGTTAAAATGGAATCTTCCCAAAACTGCTTTGGTAAATGGGATTGAAACATAAGAGCTCTAGCAGTTTGCAACAAATGCCTATGTTTTTGTTCAACAACTCCATTTTGTTGTGGAGTGTAAAGAGAGGTTTTCTAGTGTATAATTCCATAGTTGACAAAAATATCCTGGAAACTATGACTCAAGAATTTTGTCCCATTGTCTGTTATAACAACTTTTGTTGTAGCATGAAATTGATTTCTAGCATGTTTAAGGAATTTTTCTAAGAAGGCAGAAGTCTGACTTTTGTTTTTGAGTAAATAGGTCCAGGTTGTTCTAAAAAAATCATCGACAATGGTGAAAATGTAGTGAGCTCCACTAATTGCCTTGTTTGTAAGGAGCCCAAAGGTCCATATGCAACAGCTCAAAGCATGCACATGTACTAATACTGCTCTTAGGAAAAGGACATCTAGTTTGTTTTGAGAGATGGCATACATCACACGGTTGTTCAGAAAAATTCATATTATTGATGGTATCTTACAACTGTTTCATTACAGTGAAGGATGGATGGCCCAATCTTTGGTGCCAAAAACCATCAATAATAGCACTATGACATTGTATTGGCTTATTGATACTTTTGTCTAAATGTGTGGTGTAAGACAAAATGGTATTTTTATGAAAAGAATACTTGTCAAGAACATAGCGTCCTGCAATTACCTTTCCAACTGCTAAGACCTCATCAGTCACAAGGTCCTGCAGAACACAAAAGGTTGCATAAAAGGTAAATTTAGTTGAAGATTGACAAGCTAGTTTGTTCACAGAAAGTAAGTTATATTTGAATGAAGGTATGCGCAAAAAGGATGACAGACTAAGATTATAACAAAGAATGATATCCCCTGTGAAATCTACTATCTTAACTGTGCCTTCCAATAGGTGAAAAGGGGTATATTTAGCAACAGGTTTAGGTTTATCAAACAAATTAAGATCATGGCACATATGATTTGAAGCACCTGTGTCTATTATCCAAGAATCACATTCAATTGAACTAACTGAACTAAAAGAATGGTTGAGAATGCTACCTGCAAAGTCGTTGTAGTGTGCAAAGTTGATGACATTTCTTCCCTTGTCCTTCATTTGAATCTGCTTCCTTGACTTTGGATAAAACTCATAATTCCTTGTTGAATCATTGCTGCCATGTCTTGTTTCCAAATTGGTTCCTTTGTACCCTTCTCTACTGAGTAATCCAAAGGTGAATTGCTCATATTTACAAACTCCTTATTCATATCCCCTCCTTTTTTATCTTTAGAACCCTTATACCAATGTGGATACCCATGAATCTTGAAATATGGATCTTTTGTATGTCTCTTCATCTTACAAAAATCACAAAACATGTCCTCCTTATTCATCTGTTTCTTGGAAACACCTTTACCAACCCCTTTTGCCATAATGCTACCAGAACTACGTACCTTCATAGCACTAGTGATGTTGTCATCAAAAGCTCTATCTACATGAGGCAAAGGCTCCATCACAAGTATCTGACTCCTAATTACATCATATTCTTCATTCAATCCCATCATAAATTGTACCAATCTATCATTATCCCCAAATTCAACAAACTGTTTAAGGGATCCATATGAACATTGTTTTAAGGCTCCACATGAACATTGCGATATGGAAGCCAAACAATTGAGTTCATCCCATAACCTTTTGAGTTTAGTAAAATACTTGGAAATAGATAAATCTCCTTGTGAAATCAAACTAATGTCTCTCTTGAGTTGATACAACAACAGCCCATTACATTCTCCATATCGTCATTCTAAGTCTTTCTACAGATCCCTAGCTGAGCTCATGTACAAAAAAGACTCCATGATGTCTTTGGAGATTGCATTAAGTATCGACGACATTACCATAAAATCAACCCGACACCATCGATCGTATCCTGGCAAACTTTCTTCCGGCTTTCACATTTTCCATTGATGAAATTAAGCTTTAGCGTTGCACCTAAAGCTATTCGCATCGCACGACTCCAAGATAAGTAGTTATTCCCACTTAATGGAGTCGTAACGAGAACCATACCTGGATGATCTGAGTTCTGCAGAAACATCAGGTTCTCGTCATCTTTCATACTTCCAAACGATGATCTCAAACTACTGCTACCGTCTACCATGATTCAGCTTCGTAGATGTGTGGATCTACCCAGTGCTCTGATACCATGAAGAATCTGTAGACACTCTAGGGATTTTATGTTTGGTATAGAGTTATGTAAACCAAACTAAACAGTTATATTATTTACACGAATGAAACATATGGTATATATACCATAATTGTATGTGTTACAAAATGACAACAATTATTATATAAAACACAAAACAGCTAAAACCTATACAACAACAGTATTCTACACTATACAAAAGAATACAATATGCTATACAATAAATACAATACAAATACAGAGATAGGAATATTCTACAAAGAACCCACTCAGAACTTTCATTGAACACTTTAAAGGCATAACAGATTCATCCCAATTAACTTAAGCAAATCATGTCTTTTTCCTTCCTCAATGTTTCCAGAACATTTCAAACACAAACACACCATAGACAAAACAGAAATATAAAACAAAATTTATTTTTTATATTTTTTATACATTTTAAAAACTAAAAAAAACAAATTCAAATTTTCTGTATTTTTGTTATAGGAAACACTCCATAAGTACAATTAATTAACGCCAACCTCCTTAAAGGTTGCGGATTTTGCCAGACCTTGTCGATAGTCATTTGGCCACATTGGTCTTAATTAGCATAACTAAATATCATTATCCAACACAAGTGGGACTGAACTTTTGACGAAGCAGAAGACTCTAGCATTAGCACATCTTGCGATGCTTGTGATATGACAAGAGAAGATAGATAATCCAAGATTCCAAACCCTAGCAAGCTAGCTGGCTAGTTAGCTTTCACATGTTTCATTATATTCTAATCGTAATCTTAATCTTGCTTTAGTGTGCATATATACCCCTAAATCTAGCGAGCATATTCGCAAATCATGTGAAAACGCAATCTCTTAGTGCAGGACTTGTTGAGGGTGGCGAATAAGTCTACACCACCATTACTATGTTCCTATTTTGTCAAAACCTTTTTATTCCACCGAGCATTTTCCCCTTTTTTACCGACGAGAATTTTATACCATCGTTATATTTCGTAAGAAAATTTATTGGGAAAATTTCCCTTCATTTTTATCAATGGACATTTTTGCCGTCACAAAATGTAATCTTTTCCAACAATGTTACTTACGAAAAATCATTTTTCGTCGGTAATTTTCTATAGTTTCTTTTCTATCGGTAATTACTAATTTTCTTGTAGTGAAAGATTGTAATGGACATCCAAGAATCACTTATTAATGAATTTTAAACTGGATTTTAATAAAATTTAGAACTTGTTAAAAATACTAAGATTCATTTCATAAAATTTTGTGGTAATAAATAATTGTAGATTTAAATTACTTCTTAGGTTTCTAGTTAATATTCGATCATGTACTAGTCGCAATTTTTCTATCCGCTGCCAAGTTTGAATATAAATGTGAAACCTCCACGAAGTTTCCAAATGGAAAGGAGAACGAGGGTTATAAATTAATAAATTACAAGTGGAAATTGGAAAGTTGCCCCAAAGATAAAAGGCATTAACATTAAGTGGGGGATTGTCCAACTCAAAACCTTTCGCCAATTGGACAACGTCTTAGTGGGGTAAGAAATTAGGGACTAAAATATCCTCCTAAATTTCGTAAGCTCTTTGTAGAATCCCATAATGTTATTGCTATCGATATGATTGTGGGGAAGGCCGAGTTGAGTGCCAACTATGCTGCGCTTGTGCATCAGATTCGCCTACTCTCTACTCATTTTGACACCGTTCAGTTTGCTCGTATTCATCGTGAAGGGAACTTTGTGGCTGATTGTCTTTCACATAATGCGTATTCTTTTGATCCGAGGTTGCACTTTCTTGTTGATCCGCCGCCTGCAGTCAAACCGTGGCTTTTTCATGACTTGATAGGAGTCACTTATCTTAGATAGTTTGTATTTCTTTAGGGCTGTGCCCTCTTAAAACACCCAAAAAAAAAATTTAAAAGTGAAAAGCAGGACCAAGAAGTCTACCCATCAATTATAACTTCTTTCCTTTAAAGGTTGCTCACTTATAATTTGTATTATTTTACGTAAAAGATTTCATAGAATTATAGTTTAAAATTAGGGATCACATAGTACTCCACGGTCCCAAATTCTTCAGCTATTGTGCATACAATCCTAGCAAAAGTCCATTTTCACGAAGAACTCCCACCCATCAAATTTGGACCTGGAAGCAAACAAGGTTATGATTTATAGGCAGTAAATAGAGAATTTGTAACCACCTGCAGAAAGACAGAGAGGTAACACTAGTGTAAAATTATTTTTTGATTTTTAAATTAAAATTATAACGGAGAATATGTGATGTTTAATAATTTTCCATGATTTTTATCACTCAAAACTTTCCATAATCTTATCTTAATATATTCAGTTTTTTTTTTCGGATAAGAGTTAAAGTTGCTATTTGTAAAAAAAGGGTTGGGCCTTAATCGTCCTTTTTAACATATATGATATATATCTTATTATTTGGTTTTGACATTTTTTGATAATTGGACATCTAAGATAATGTTGATGAGTTTAAAATTCACATCCAAATTGATTGAATTTAAATTGGACTTATCATATATTTTTATTAATTGAAAAATCATAGCTAATTAATAATCTTTGTTTAACTTGGATTCAAAAGCTATATGAATAATATTCTAATTGAGAAAGAATCCTATCTTAGATTGAAATCTATTTGGAGAGGGGATGTGATACATCACGTGTGTGTAAAGTTTGGTTGTATGGTTGGAAGTTTTGGTGTAACTATGCATTGATTGAATTTTGTGAACAGTTGAAGGTGTGCGGGTTACTTTTTGTTGGTAGGAGGACCGAGGTGACATTAATCTTTTGTGTCATTATCAATTGGATGAATGGGAGTGCAGTTGTGTTTTGATTTCATCTTTGCGTGAATCAACTTGGGAATTTCATTTTATGCTTCATTGTCGTTCCATCATTGAGATAGTCTATTTGGATTTATAGCTGATTGGTTATTAGAAGAACTCCATCTTATGAAGAATTTTTGAGCATCTCATGACCAAGGGGGCTGAACTGTCTGTTGCCTTGAGTTTGCTTGTTGGCTGGGTTATAGATGGAGATTTTAGTGCAGCTGTGATTTTGCTTATGACATTACGTGAATCAACTATCCATATTTCTAACTCTTCAACGTCAAATTGCTAGTGGCGTTTTCAAGTGTGGTTTGAGTGGTTCTCTTTGAAGATTCATGATTGAAAGTTAGGCACAAAATCCCAGCAGCTGACAACAACAATTTACTTGGTGAACAACTTTCAGATCTGTCTTAGAAGGAGCTGAATTTATTAGGAAGTTGTTCCTTCATATCTCAAGTGTATTTAGTTTTCGTTTTTTATTATTCTAATTACTTAAATTATTCGTTTATTGTTCTTTCGTTAAAAGATTGATTGAGAAAATCCTCTGTTGAGGTTAATACGAGGCATTTGTACTATTAGATGTGAAATTCTTTAACGGGAATTGAGGTTGAGAAATAGTGTCAAGAATTAAGTTGTGTAGGCTCAGTAAAGTCTTAGGTGAATCTATTGTACTTCGGAGAAAGTCTTAAGCTGAGTGAGGACCCCACAGACGTAGACAAGGTGTGTCGAACTGCGTTATCAAATTTCTGGTGTTTTTGTTATTTTACTTTTGTGTTTGTTTGTGCTATAGACGACCACGGTAAAATTAGAAAGTTTGCGAAACTTCTATCCCTTCAGTTCTTCAGTCCTCTCAACAATAATCAAGGTTGAATCAAAAAGATTAGGGATAATAAAATATTCCACTTTGCAAATTTGGATCAAATTATTGGAATTAAATTGAAATTTAAAAACTAATATGCACTGTAGAAATTGCAAATTGGAGACTTCGAATTTTCAAGCAAAAAAAGTGTTAATTAGATTATTAAATTTGAATCTAACTCTAACTATAACCCTAACTTTAATCCCCCATTAACCTTAACTAAAAAATAGTAAAGCAGCTACAAGATAAAAGAACACAAAATGTGCTCTAAGATACGTCAACAACATATTACAAAATTCATTTTAGTAAATTACAAAATTACGACACAACACAAGGTACTAATTCAAGCAATAAAATTACATAATAGAGGAGACAGGTACGCGTACGACAAAATGATTTTACTACAGAAGGATCCATAATTTTGATTAGTTTTTGAATTATGATTTTGGAAGACTTCATTCCTACAACCTCCTGTTGTCAACCCAAACGTCGAGTAACCCACTAACAAAGATCAAAACACTGAAGGCATGTGCATTTTACAGAGAAAACTAGGACTGATCTTTGAAATTTGCTTTTATAGACAATAAACGTTTTTATTTGGTTCTGGGTTAGGTAAGTTTGGGTTCCGACGATGGGAACTTTGGAATTTGGATCCGAGTCAGTTAATAACAAAAGTAAAATTACAATTCAACAAAAAATATATTATTTTATATGTATCAACTTTTCTGTTAGTTTTTTGTTAGGAAGTTCAAGACCTGATTTTTTTTAAAAAAAATTAAAATTGAAGATATTTTAAAATTCAATTTTAAAATTACTTAAATGAAAATGAAAGTTCATATTTTTGATTATTTTTATCAAAAGATCTCCTTCTCAAATTTTATTTCAACTTAAAACATTAAGATGATAAATTATATAATTTTTCATTTTTATATAAACTAAGAGCTTATTTTGCTTTTTAATTAGTTTACGGACGCACTTTCAATTTTTTGATAAATTCTTTTGCTATTTTCTTACTAGGCTTAAAAGAATAAAAATTTAATAGAAACTTGCTCAATTTGAATGAATATTTTAAGAATATTATTCCATAATAATTGCTTAAAATATTCATGATTTTGTTAAAAGGCTGATAAGATGTTATATAATCCTATATATATAATATGATATTGCCTCCTAAGCTTTTTTTTTTATCAAACTATTCAATTTGTAGTTTTCTTAAAATTGTTGATTGTTTTCATTTGTAATACTTTGATCTTATTTTCAGTACTTATATTCATTTCTACTCAATGGAATAACCCTTATATATGAACACAAAGAAAACCTTATGAACCCGATTATGTAGTTAGAGAGAAATTGCAAATTTAGCATGCTTCTTTATTAGTTTCTTACAAAATCTTTCAGAAGATTCACTGGCATGATATACAAATGGACTAATTTTGCAAATTCAAAAGATTAAAGTTGTAAGGAAAAGAGTAAGAACAAGAAGAAAATAGATATATATGAAGTCCCCCATTTTATTATTAAACAAAATTACAGCAGCACACTACTAATGGGGTGTAGTAAGCTAACAAGGACACTTGAACATGGGTGACTGAGAATTATCAAGTTAATTAGGGGGATTCTTTCCATGGTCTGGTTTATGATCACTTGGTCCTGAAGGTGCTCTCATGGTGATCTGGTGACCTTCTTGAAGACGGCGAAAATAAGCTAATCTGGACTTAGTATAGCCTAGTTCTCCTAAAAGGTGGCGACTGTCAAGCTTCTTCCTTCCACTTCCTTTGTCCTCTGGCTCTGACATGATCCCAAGCATCATGAAGATGATCATTAACAGAACAAAATATGCCTTTGTGGTTTTGCTTGCCATAGGTATCTTATGCTATCACAAGTTTCAGGTCTGGACAAATCGATTGCCACCTAGTCGCTTGTATATCCTGAAAAGAACGCAAGATATAAATTATTATGAACGAAGAAGAAGATATAATGATCACAGCAGTAAGCAACTAAAACGCACGTGCATGCACAAAACTGTCTTCTAACACTTTTTTCAAGATGTATTAATTATGAAAAAATCTACATATAAGACTCAATAAAAATGCTTTTGCGATCGATTTAAGAAATGTGAAGACTTCACCTTCAAGCTTGAAGTTATTATAGGATAATGGGAAATCTGGCACTAAGAAAGCCTCTATTTATAGATTTCTGAAGGGTAAAGGAAAGATGAATAGTAATTGAATAAAGTTTTTATTTGGGAAATTTAATGGTACTGTTGTTGTCGTTTGCAACCAAATTAACCAACTCTAGCAATGAAAAATGTAGTTAGTGAAGAATTGGGATTGTTCCCACGAGAAATTTTAATGGTAAAGAGTACTATACGAGTTCAAAACTAAAACAAAGTCGAGGGGGTTAATTCATGGAATTTGAGAATTTAAAAATGACAAAAAATTAAAAATTAACAAAAATAATAAAATCTAGAAATTCGGTAGACAGACCTTAGTTTCGGATCACCTATGTTATCACACTAATATGGATCCTCGATATAAAATTCAGTCCACTAACAAACATTCATTAGGTGATGTTTTCTCTTAAGTTTAAATGAATAGCAACATGTATTCTAAACACCCCTATTAGTCAACAACTTAGATACGATCTTAAGTTTAAATGATTAATAGCTTTAAGAACTAAGAAACCAATGAACAAGACAACACATGTACAACATGCATTTAACCAAGTTAAAGGACCTTCTTAGAATTTTCAACTCTAACGTAAAGATGGTAATCCTAATTGTCACTTTTGATTAGCAAAATTGAACATCAGGGTGTGCTTGTTTGGTGGGTATGAGAAAAAAGGAATGGGTATGGAATGAAAGATTGAGTTTGGTAAGGGACTATGATTATAGAGTTATTATTTTGATTACCCATTTTTGGATAATACCTCATTCTTCTCCTAATCTAGAGGGATGGATATCATTGTTATGTAAGGGTGTGCTTATTACAATTAATTAAAATATAACTAATTAAAATA
>JAOSBM010000003.1:3058535-3071853 GCA_027568955.1 Erythroxylum tenue
TATCTAACCAAATCTTTTATATGGATTATAACATAAGTAAAACTAATATAAAAATAAATATTAAAACATATAAAAAGCTAAATAATATTATATAAATCCCAAAATAAATGTGAAGATGAGTTTGTGAATATTGTGGGAATTATGTGTAAAACATAAGGGTAAAATGGACTAAAAAATAGGTTCATTAATTGATCTGAAAAATCTACCCAAAAAAGTCATTTGAGAGGTGTTTTTGAGAAGCTCTAAATTTGAGTTTATAAAAAAGCTATATTTTGGCTGCCAAAAAAGTCATTTCTATTAAAGAAGTGTTTTTATTTTACTGCTAAATATTTATTTTAAAAAAAAAACTTTTGTGGTGGAGAAAATTAATTAATGACCTTCCAAAAACTCGTTCAAAAAGTTAGTTAGACTTTTTGTGAAACATTGAAGTGTAAAGCACACTTTTAACCAAAAAGAAAATACTTTGTGACTAATTATTGATAGTCATTTATGATTGACTTTACTATAACTGACAATAAATAATATTTTTATGTTATAGATGACCATCAATGATTGGTTATTTAGTTGGATTAAAAAAGTTTATTAAATTATTTTCCTTTATCACCTATTTAATTAATTGTTATATGTTTAGAAATGAAAATTTAGTTCATATTTAATCTAAAACAAACAAAAAAATAATTTAATTTAATTCAATTATGACTTTTTTAATATTTAACTTCATATCAACTAATCAAATTAAATTTGATAGAGTGCAAACTCAAATAATCGAATCAAATCAAATTCTAATTTCATCTTAAGTTGAGTCTTAAGGAACTTGGCCATCCAATCTACTTCAATTGAGTGATGAAGGGGTATTCATGTTGTTTTCTTCACTTTAGTTTTTCGGATAGGAAGAAAAAACTTGTAGAAACTGATGATCCAACAAAATTGAAAAGAACTAGCTAGGTAATGAGCTGGGATTGCAAAGGTTTTTAGTGTTAAAAGAGAACAATAGATGCCATATGTCCTTCATTAGCTGTTTGCTTAGAACAAGAAAGATCATAACCAAGATGATGTCAACTATAGTCCATATGGCATATGAAATTAAAGTCGAATAAATTAAGGAAGCACGCATAATTAAAAGTCGACAAAGGAAGCTTTAGCATAGAAGAATGAATCTTTCTTTAAGGACGACCAATTGGACTCCTCGATCTTGTAAATCTCCCAATCTTATTATATTGTCCGAGTTCAGATCCTATGTTTAATATTATGGTGTCTTATTGTGTCTAATAAATCTTAGTCATTTATTTATGTGAGTCCCATATAGATCCCGTAAAATAAATGGCTGAAATTCTATAAGATAAAATAAGACAGAATAATATTAGACAGAGGATCTTGTCTCTAATTGTCCTATAGGCTATATTGGCAACAACATTGGATAACAAAGGCATGCAACTAGGTAGCCATGCACTTGGAGATCATGTGTTGTGATGTTTCTACTTATCAATCGCAAAGTTCTATATATTAAAGTTAAAATGATAAATCCATTACTAGTTTGAAATATTCTTATTAATCTGATATAATTGATAATTTCAATACATATTCTTTTACAAGGTAAAAAGTGGTCATTAAAATATACAAAAAATAAGTTCTCAAATACATATAATACTAAGTTATTATTTAGCAATTGGTGCCTAGATTTTCTTGCCAAGCTGGGGTCTTTTTGTGATGATCATTGAGTTGTTTGGCCAACCCCACTTTTGGAGCTTCGACAGATTCTCCAAAACGATCAGTGCTCTGCTCACTTGCGTTCTTGAGGTATTAGTTTTTCTCCTCATCCTCCTTATCAATATATACATATATATGGACAAAGGAAAGGGCAATGACAATATCTAAGTCTAACATTGCTTACCGTAAATACCAATTCCTAAGACAACGTTGTTTCTTGATCCTTTACACCTAGGTTTTACGTCCAATCTATATTTATATATAGTTCAACGAAACACTAGTCTGTCGTCCATCTTTCTCTTATCTCTTTCAGGGTTTTGTTTGTTTTCCTTTGAAAGTTACGATCATGGGGGCCAAAATCAGCAAAACCTCAAGCTTCAAAGGAAAGTTGAGTGATTTAAGTAAGAAGTTTGCCACTTTCAAACTACTCCAGTTTCCTGATCAATCTTCAGCAACAATAAAGAACAAGTTGAACAGGAAAAAGGTGATGACTAGAAGGGCATCAAATCAAACCAAGAACAGAAAACTGAGGGATTTGATGAATGTAGAGGATCACTGCCTCAAATCCTCTCCAGGGACGTCTTCAAGAACGTCGCAGGATTCGATTAGCGTCGATGATGAGCGTTGTTCTGTCAAACGATCCTCCAAAAGGGTACATCCACATTCTACAACATCAGCTCGTAAGATAACTTCTTTGTCCTTTGAAGGAAGACCTACTTTCTCCCTGGAGACATTGGTGATCCTAGACCGTAAAGCCGACCAGTACTTTTCGACGATTCCAATGTCGGTTGATGTTTCTTCTGTTAGTAGAAGGCAAAGTGCCGGTGGCAAGCCCAAGAAGGTGAGGTTTAAGCAAGTGGAAGAGACTGACATTTACACGTTTTACTCACCAAATCAATAACTCCCTCGAGGCGTCCCCTTAATTAGAAATGATGACAACTTGACGGTGTTTTAAGAGCAGCTTCTTGTAGATGGATTTGTTCTTTTCTTCTTGAGAAATTCTTGGAAACGTGATCTATGTTTTGTCAATGTTCTTTACTGACTAGTTACATAGCTACATAGCTGGCTAGTTTGAGTCCAGATCTTCTGTCCAATATTATTTTTAAAATAATTAAATCGTTAATCAATCCGTAGACTATCCTCAAATTTTTCTTCGCGCAAGTAAATAAAAAGCACAACTGTAAAATAATGAAAAACACCGACGTTTGGTAACGCAGTTCGACACACCTTGCCTACGTCTGGGGGCCCTCACCCAGATTAATTTCTTTCACTGTAGTTCACAAAAATTACACAAGATTGATCTACCTGTAAGACCCAATCTATGTAACCGACTCACAACTTAACTACCCGTGAAAGATCTTCACGCCCAATAACACGACCGACTCGTGTTAATCTTGTCAGAGAATTTTTTTCTAACTATTTCTGCTTAAAAATAAAGACAATTAAAACAAGAATGCGACAGTTTCAGATCTAAAATACTTCGCTAAAATAATCAAACAGCAGCACCGACTATAAGTGTACTCATCTGTGATAAAGACATCTAGGTACTGCAACCATCAATCAAGAATGCAGCAAAGACAGCATCTGCGCATCACCCTTTGACTGCTTGATAGAGATAATAATAATGTGACTATGTTGCTCCAAAGACCCAACGAAACCAATTCAATCAAGAGATAAAAACCAAACAACGCAGTAGCCAGTTGAGCAATATTTCACCACAGTTTCTCACGCACAAACCATTGCAAAAATACACAGATCAAAGGATGCCAAGCATATGCGTTCCCCACCAGCCAAAAAAAAACCAATGCACCAAGAAAATACTTCTTATTCACGCAATCTGCTATTCACGCAATCTACTAGATTTTCTTTGGAATAATCCTTTTTAAATAAGGACAAAATCAGGAAGACTATCAACACCGAAACAGGAAGGCTATCAACACCCAATCTCCTTATTGGAATTATATTTCCAATTCAAATCCCAAGCATTATCTAATCTTAAAGGAATGCAATCTTCAATACCCAATCTCTAATTAAGGCACATCTTCAAGTATTATGGAAATTTTCATGTCCAATTAAAATGCCAAAAATAAAAATAAGATATATGTAAAATAAATCTTAACAATTCTGTCTTATTCTGTCTCATAGAATTTCAATCATTTATTTTGTAGAACTCACGCGAAACTCACATAAATAAATGACTGAGATTTATTGGACACAATAAAATACCATAATATTGAACAGAAGATTTGGACTCGGTTAATTTCTCCTACTGATCATTGTTTCATTGTATTGCATAAATATTTTTTCATAAGAGATTGCCTATTTGGAATGGAACGGTCTTCATATATAAGGATGATCCGAATTAAAATTTTATATTGAAAATATGAATAATATTTCAAAATTCGTATTGACCTTTTTCGAATAATATTCTAAAATCATAATCATTTAATTTCTATATAATTATGATATGGTTGCATGGATCACGCAAGTGAAAAAGGATGCACTTTCTTGCAATACAAACTAGAGTGACTGTCGTTGGGAGTTGATTTTCTTGTATCGTGAGAAATGAAAGTTAGATGCTATGTGAAAGTAGTCTAGATGGTTGCATTAGGTCAGAAGACTTTGTTAATATTTTATTGTTATTTACTTTTTTGTAATTTGTTTCTAAATAAATTGTTGAGAAGTTAGTGAAAATTAGTTTTTTTTTGGTAAATGTTAGTGAAAATTAGTTGATTAGCTATATTAAGAAAATTTAGTTTAAATGGGATTGTAATCAACCCAAAATGATCAATAAAAATTCTATCCGATTATTTCTAAATTTCTCTATTAATTCCCAAATCTCTCTTTTTTTTATTGTCTTTCTTTCCAAGTTTATTTTATAAGGTAAGTCCTAAAAATTTTAATTCCTTCCGATTTTTAAAATTTACGAAAACTTTTAATCTAACTATCAACTAAATATATATTATCTAATATTCAATATATTAATTATTAATTATTATGAATAATTTAATTTAATTTTATAATTATTTAATTAAAATTATGGATAATTTAGTTTTATTTAATAATTTATTTATTTTGTAATTAAGTTAAATAAAATTAATTTAATAATTATTAATAAATATAATTATATTTAAACATCTTCAAAATGTAAAAAATTTGAAATAAAATTTTCATTTAATAATTAAAATATATATTAGTTTATAAATAAATTTTAATTCTAAAGTTGTTTATTTTAATAAAATAAAATAATTTTTATTGATAATTTATTAATAAATATTATATGAAAATTAAAATAAATTTAATTAATTAAAGATATTTTTATCTAATAAATTAAAACAGAAAATTACAAAAAAAAGAACTGGCCTACTTGTTAAATAAGATATTGTCCCATTATAGTGAAAAAAAAAAAAGCAGAAAGAAAAACTGAAAGCGAACCCCAAGAAAGGGATAAGGTACGTGACAAGTGGATATTGAAGAACCGCCGAGAGAGTTGCGTTCTCTATACATGTACGTGAAATTACAATGCCACGCTAGCTGTAGCTGCAATTGTTGATCTCAAGCATCACACGTGTTCTTAATCATCTCCAGAAACTGTCTGCGGGCAACATGGGTATTTTATCTAACAAAACAAGGGAAATGAAGAGTGTGGGAAAGAATTGTCCTCCATTCTTATTATTTGAATATGAGTATACAGCCATATATATAAGAAATTACAAGTAGGAATTTAAATCTGAAAAGTTATTTAAAGCTATCTAATATAATCTCTTAATTTAAATCTGAAAAGTTATTTAAAGCTATCTAATATAATCTCTTAATTTAAGGGATTTTAAACTTATCTTATCTTATCTATTTACAGCCTATCTATATTTAAGTATAATCTATTTACAATTGTTTAGTATCTCAACACTCCCCCTCAAGTTGAGAAATAGATAACTTCCATTCCCAACTTGCATACAAGATCATGAAAACTTGAATTATTTAGCCCCATCGTTAAAACATTAACTACTAGACATTCTGATGGAACATAGGACATACACATTAACCCTTCTTCTATTTTTTTTAATGAAATATCTATCAATCTCAACATGCTTTGTCCTATCATGTTATATAGGATTATGAGCAATATTGATGGCCGACTTATTGTCACAATAGAGTTTCGTAGGGTCGTCCCATTTGACTATCAAATCATCTAGAATAATCTTCAGCCAGAGTAGTTCACACAATCCTTGAGTAATAGCCCTAAAATCTGATTTTGCCGATGACCTTGCTACCACATTCTGCTTCTTGCTTCTTCACGTAACCAAATTCCCTCCAAGAAACGTACAATACCTTGTAGTTGATCTTCTATCCACTATGAAACCTGTATAGTCAGCATCGGTGTAAGCTTCTAAAGTAAGAGTATTGTTTTTCTTGAACAAAATTCCTTTTCTCGGACTGCTTTTCAAGTAATGTAGCACCCTATAAGCAGCTTGAAGATGAGGCTCTCTTAGATCATGCATGAATTGACTGATCATACTTACCGAGTATGCTATGTCTGGCCAAGTGTGAGCAAGATATATAAGTCTACCAACTAGTCTTTGATACATCCTTTTATCAACAACTGGTTCTTCTTTAACTTCTCCCAACTTATGGTTTGGATCAATTGGTGTAGAGATTGGCTTACACCCAATCTTTCTCATTTCTACTAACAAATTAGTCACATACTTCTGTTGAGATATAAAAATCCTTTGTGTGGAATATGCCACTTCAATACCGAGGAAGTGCCTTAGTTTCCCAAGTTTTTTTTATATTTCAAACTCTTTTACTAGTCTTTGCTTCAATTCATGCTCCTCTTTCTCATAATTTTCAGTCATTATGATGTCATCCATATAGACTAGAAGTGCAGTAACTCCCCCTGCAACCGAATGTTTAATGAAGAGAGTGTGATCACCTTGGCTTTGTTTATACCTAGACTCCCTTATGACTTTTGCAAATTTCTCAAACCAAGCTCTAGGAGATTGTTTTAACCCATAAAGGGCCTTCCTCAACTTGTAAACTTTGTTACCTGTGTCTCCCTCAAATCCTGGTAGAATGTTCATATAGATTTCTTTATCTAAGTCTTCATGAAGAAATGCATTCTTAACATCATATTGTAGGAGTTGCAAATTAAAGTGGGCAGCCAATGATAACAAAATTTTCATAATGTTCATCTTTGCAACTAGGGCAAAAGTCTCTTGATAATCAATGCCATAAGTTTGAATGTACCATTTGACCACCAATCTAGCTTTATATCTCTAAAGAGATCCATCAACCTTATATTTGCATGTGAAAATCCACTCATAGTGAACAATATTTTCCCTTTTAGTTTAGCAACAATCTCCCATGTTCTATTCTTTTCCAATGCATTCATCTCCTTGCTCATTGCATCCCTCCATTCCCTTTTTGACAATGCCTCATAAATGGTGTTAGGGATAGTAATGGTATTTAAACTCATAATGAAGTTTTGGTAGGTTGGCGACAGACGCTTAAGAGAAACATAGTAAGATAGAGGATAAAATGGTTGTTTAGTGCATTCTATAGTTCCTTTCCTAACAACAATAAGTTCAAAAAATTGTGTGTGTAAAGGTGAGTCAGATCTTACCATGATTTCATTTCCAGAGTTTGAGTTGGATTCTTGGACCTGTGTCAGTTCTGGAACGACCTTCCTCCTTGAGTACACCTGAGTAACGCTGGTTGGGACATGTGATGACATAGGTTTAGTAGTAGAATTGGGGAACTCAGATGTTATTGGTTCAGAAAGCTCGGTCGGTTGTTTCAACACTACGAGCTGGAGTAGGAGGAAGGTCAAGGGTTTTAAGTGGTTTGAAGGACTCATAAGTGCTCTCTTCCATCATTGAAATCTCCCCCTGAATAGAGGACTTGGAGAAAAAAGGTGTATTTTCTGTGATGGTGACATCTGTAGAGATATAAAATTTCATAGATGACGGATTGTAACACTTGTATCCCTTTTAAGTAGGTGAGTAACTGAGGAAGATACATTTGATGGCTCGGGGGTCTAATTTGTCTCTATATTGGTTATGAACATTAACAAAGACGGTGCATTCAAATACCCTAGGTGTGAGGCCATTTGAGGTTTTGAAGTGTGGGTAGAAGCTACTAAGAATTTCTATGGGGCTTTTGTTGTCTAACACACGTGATGGAAGTCTATTTATCATGTATGTGGCTGTAAGAACCGCCTCTCCCCAATAGGATTTAGGGACATTCCCTTGAAAGAGTAAGGCTCGGGTGGTGTTGAGTAAGTGCCCATTTTTCCTTTCTGCTGCCTCGTTTTGTTGAGGTGTGTTAACACATAATGAATCATGGATAATGCCTTGTGATTGAAAGAAAGGTGAGACAATCTGGTTGAAGTAGTCTCTGGCATTGTCTGTCCTAAAGCTTTTTATTTTACCCCAAATTGGTTTTGAATTATAGAGTGAAAATTATGTATAATAAGGCTAACATCGGATTTTTGTTTAAGAAGAAAGAGCTATATTACCCGAGTACAATCATTAATTAAGGATACAAACCAACGAGCCCCAGAGAGACATTAGGCATACTAAAAGGACCCCATATGCCACTATGAATCAAATGAAAAAGATGAGAGCTTCTTTTATTGCTAATAAGAAAATTCACAAACATCACGATGAAATTCAGAAATATCTAATCCTTGAAACAAATGAAGAAACATGACCTTTAAAACTTTAAAAGATGGATGACCCAGGCATAGATGATACAGCCAAATGGTATCTTTATTTGAAGAATTGAGAAATGACAAAGATAGGTTGCTTCCAACTCTTTGAGGCAATTCAAGTAGGTAGAGGCCACCCCTTTCCTTAGCAAGTCCAATCCTCCTCCCCGAGACTTGATCCTGAAAAACACAGTGAGAAGGAAAGAAAGTAGCATAACATT
The DNA here is from genome assembly GCA_027568955.1 of Erythroxylum tenue. Lineage (NCBI taxonomy): Eukaryota > Viridiplantae > Streptophyta > Magnoliopsida > Malpighiales > Erythroxylaceae > Erythroxylum > Erythroxylum tenue. The sequence goes on from JAOSBM010000003.1 coordinate 3,067,170, forward strand.
TAAGATCATGAGTAAGCTTTTGAATAGAAAGTAGGCTAGTTGACGGTTTTGGAATATGGAGAACCCTTTTTAGAATAAGGGTAGGTGTGATGTGTACATCTCCAAAACCTACAATAGTAACTAGAGAGCCACTGGCCACTACAATCTTTTTGTTACCTTGGCATGGGGTATAAGTGTGAAAGAGTTGAGATGTGGGTGTCATATGATCTGTGGCACCCGAGTCTAATGTCCAAGAATTGGCATGAAAATTTTCTGAGGCATTCATGCAAATAGGGAGTAAAGGTTTACCTGAAAGAGCCACAGAATAAGTCTTAGAAGGTTTTTCAATAGTCCCCAACAAGCTTCTCCGCTTCTCAATTTCTTCACTGTTTAATTCCACTATTCTTGAATTTTTCTCAACTTTGGGTTGATCTATCATATGTGCTTGGGACCTCTGCTGTCCTCCACGGTTTCCCCATTCTCGACTTGGTGGTTTACCATGTATTTTTCAACATGTCTCCTTTGTGTACCTCAGTTTCTTGTAGTGGGTGCACCAAAGGTTGTCCTTGTTCTACTTCCCCTGGTTTTCTCTACCAGAATATTTAGATAGATTACTTTTTTCCTTTGTCCTGATGATCAGTTTTTGCTAATAAAGCTGATCTGTCCATAGTTTATGGTTCAAGCATAACACTCCTTCGTCTTTTTTCTGCTCGAATAAATGAGATTGTTTCTTCTAGAGATGGAGTGTCCTCTTTTCCAAGGATTTGGATCCTGACCTGATCAAATTCAGCATTTAGCCCAGCCAAAAAAATCATATACACGGTTTTTCCAATGAAGTTTTTCAAGATGACAACATCCTCAGGACATTTCATCTCAAAAAATCGATAATGATCGAGTTCTTGCCACAGATTCTGCAACAAGGTTGCATATTTTGTGACAGATTTATCTCCTTGCTTAGCAGCTACAGTTTTGATCTTGATTTCGTACACTTGAGTAGCATCACGAGCCTTCGAGCATGTGCGACTAATGTAGTCCCAAATCTCCTTTGCAGTGACAAAAAACATGCATGTGTCACTGATCATGGGATCTATAGAATCCCATAGCCAGGACATTATCATGGAATCCTCCTCATCTCATGCTTCGAACATTGGGTTATCCTTAGTCGATCAAGTTCTAAGAAGATGACTAAGTCTCCCTTTGCCCTTGAGGTATGTATGAGACCATTTGAGATAGTTCTTCCCATTAAGCCTATAGGAAGCCTGAATATTTTGTAAATCTCCAATTTTCTGAATGGTGTCGAATTCTTTTGGAGGGTTAGATCTGGTGGAGACAAAGGTTTGACAGGTTGACATGATTAAGAAGAAGATACTGCAGTGAAGAGGAAGATATTGTAGCAATTAAGGCTACCCTAATGAGAATCACACAAGAGAAGGAAAAAAATAGGGTTTTAGTAGTGCAGCAATGAAGGCTGCTCAAAGGACAAATCCCAGAAAACGAAGCCATACAATTTTGATATCATGTGAGAAAGAATTTTCCTTTATTCTTATTATTTGAATAGGAGTATACAACCATATATATAGGACATTACAAGTGGGAATTTAAATCTCAGAAGTTATCTAAAGTTATCTAATATAATCTCTTAATTTAAGAGATTTAAAACTTATGTTATCTTATCTATTTACAGTCTATCCATATCTAATTATAATCTATTTACACTTGTTAATTATCTCGATAAAGAGATGAAAAAAAACAATTTATAATGGAGAAAGAATAGGGCAAGTAGAGTACTTATACATAAGACTGAAACGAAATACATAAGAATGGCAATCAAATACATAAGTATTCAAATTATTTATGCTATTTTCGTGTTTATTTTATTCGTCACTTTCCTTTAACCAAGTCGACGAGCAAGGTGACTTCGGTATCTACTTGGGCCTACCCACTCGGGTGGGTTTAAACAAGAGGGCGGTCTTTCACTTCATTAAAGATCAGGTTTGAAGGAAGTTAACCACTTGGAAGCGGAATTGCTTGTCTAGGGCGGGGAAAGAAATCATGCTCAAGACCGTCTTGCTTACATTACCAAATTATGTTATGCACCTCTTCTTGCTTCCCAAGACTCTCTGCATGGAACTACAACGTATGATGTGTCGCTTTTGGTGGGGTAATGGAGCACAACATGGTCGAGGTATTCACTGGATGAGCTGGGAACGGATGTGTCAACCGAAATTTTTCGGTGGACTTGGATTTAAGCAATTACGTGACTTTAATCTTTCCATGGTTGGGAAACAAGCGTGGCGCCTTTTTAAGGACCTCACTTCCGTTGTTGCGAGGGTCTTGAAAGCAAAATACTTTCCGTCTACTTCTTTCCTTGCCTCGCATTTGGGTCATAACCCGAGTTTCATATGGCGGAGTTTTTGGGAAAGTAAGGCATTAATCAAGGAGGGCGCCTGTTTACAGGTTGATTCGGGCTCATCAATCTCTATCTGGGAGGATTCTTGGCTCCCTTCTACGGCGTCTATGAAAATCACAACGGCCCGACCGGTTGATACCGAGTTGATGTTGGTATCGGACCTTATAGCCAACAACCGCTGGAAATCTGATGTTATTCTCCAGGCGTTTGAACCTCAGGATGTTGCTGCCATCTTATCCATCCCTTTAAACCGAACTGGCGGCGAGGATTGATTGGTTTTAGAGATTTGATAACAGAGGTTTGTATACCGTTAAAAGTGCTTACCGCCGATTGCGTTTTATCCAGCCACCCCCGCAACTCCAAGCCCAAGTAAGTATGTGGCGGAAACTTTGGTCCTTGCATGTCCCACCTAAATGCCTTAATTTTGTTTGACGGGCTTTGAATGCTGCCATTCTTTGTGTGACCTTGCTCCAACGTCGTAATCTCCCCGTTGATGGCCTATGTCCCTTTTGCCAATATTGCGAGGAAGATGAACTTCATGTGTTGGTGTATTGTGACTTTGCAAGGGACTGTTGGCTGTCCTCCGCCGTTGGGTTTCGCTTCCGCCAATGTGTGAGGTTTCGTGACTGGTTTGCGAGTATGCTGGCTGTGCTCCATGGATCTGACTTGCAGACTTTGGTGGTGACTTTATGGGTGATATGGGAAGCCCAAAATGCTTTGTTTTGGACCGCCAAACGAATGACTCCGCTGCAGGTGGCTAGACGTGCTCTTAATTTCCTCAATAGTTGGCTCCAAGCTAATGCTTCCCCCTCTACTGCTGCTGTTTCTTTTACCCCGGCAAGATGGTCTAAACCAGCTCATGGCCTTCTCAAATTGAATGTTGATGGAGCGATTTTTGATGGTCTTTTTGTTGGGTTAGGCATTGTAGTTCGTGATTCCCTTGGATCTTTTGTCAGTGCTATGCAGGTAGCTGTCCCGGGTCATTTTGATACCAAAACTGTCGAGGTTATGGCCATTCGCGAAGCCTTGAGTTGGATTAAGGATGTCGGGTGGTCACCTACTGTTCTGGAGTCCAATGTCCAGTCTTGTGTTTAGGCTATTCTTGAACCTAACTATTTGGATGATTCTGCTTTCGGACTACTAGTTTCAGACTGTAAATCCCTTCTCACTGAGGTAAGAGATGTGCTATTAGTCTTTGTTAGACGGTCTGCGAATGGAATAGCTCATAGGCTTGCTCGAGCTGTTACCATTGCGACGGACAAGGTGGTTTAGTCCCAACGACCGCCTTTGTGTATTTATGACTCTATTCGACTTGAAAGCCAATAATAGTTCTTACCTATTCTCGTAAAAAAAAAAACAGAATTGGAATATCTTGCAATACCTCCCAACTACTGTTGAGCATCTTTCAAGAGAATGCACCAACTCTCGCAATCAAATTTCTCCATCAGTTTCCTTCAGTATTAAGGCTACGAAAAGATCGTAACTTGAAAACGAAAGGACAAAGAAAAACGAAAACGAACAAACATGAGGAAGCTGCAACCTGGAAGTGATGTTAGTATTAGTGTTGGTATTAATGGTAGGTTTGACTGGAAGTTCACTAGTGACAATACTATAGGTTAACTGAACTTGGAGTGGTAGATACTTGGGAAGATGTAGTCCAACCGCTTTTGTCTGCGCCTGTGGTGAATTGTAGTTCCACTTCCACTAGGTAGTTGGTACCCACCACCCCATAGGAGGAGTGAGTACTTTCTAATTTAGATCCTCCAAGCACTTAACTAATATATTGTCTTTGATATGGTACGCATAGTTCTATCAAGTTGATTAAGAATTTGTTAACCGAAACAGAGGATATGCCTCAAGTTGTTGGTAGAGTCTACAATTTAGTACATATTCCAAGAATTTATCTAATGCTTATACTATGCTCATAATCTAAGAAGCACAGACACGAACACGGAGACGGAACACGACACTGACACGGACACAAGGACACACCAATTTTTAAAATTTGGTGGACACGAACACGGCATATATATATATATATTATAAAATTTAAAATTAAGAAAAAATTCAGAATTATAATATGATATATATTGATTGATGTATTTCAAGACTTTCAACATTTTGATAGTTCATACATATTTGATACTTTATAAGCCCTTCTCAAAAAATATGGAGCATATATTCTATAGAGCAATGTCCAAGCGGTCTCCTGACGTGTCCGAACTGTGTTCACCGTGTGTCAGTGAATGTCTGATACAAACACGTGTTCTACACGCAGACACGGCTCTATTTTGC
>JAOSBM010000003.1:3071953-3083349 GCA_027568955.1 Erythroxylum tenue
TCTACAATTTAGTACATATTCCAAGAATTTATCTAATGCTTATACTATGCTCATAATTCATCTATAGATTTTTTATAATATGATATATATCTCAAAGATTTATTTAAATTAATTAGAAAATTTATAAAGAATATGAACTTATTCATAATCTAAATTTTAATTGTTAAAATTAAAAAAACATATCTTATTTTAAGAAGGAGTTTTAGGTGATTACAAAAATTTAAATTCAAAAAATGAAATTTTTAGTATAATATAAGAACAAATTTTGGTTTAATCTCCATTTTACTAAAAAATCTGCAAGACTCCAACAAGTGAGCTAACCCGACTTGTCTCATATAAGTTCAGGGAAGGAAGTTGCCTAGAAACTGAGGAAACCTCTCCTTCACTCAAGAAAGCTACCCCTTTCTGTCTTCTGCTACACTGCTTTCTACCACGCCTTTCCCTTTTACTGTTATATACCGACTAAAGATTCTCCTTTTCTTGGTCAGGAACTGACTTTCAGTGAAGTTGTTGGTTGCTATTCTCTTGCTATCTAACAATGGCCATAGCAAAAGTTCTGATGGCTCTGACCTTAGTTTCAGCGATTCTCAGTGCAGACCGGGTTGGAGCTCAAGTGCAACATCTGGTCGGAGGGGATCGTGGTTGGGACCCTTTAAATAACTTCGCCTCTTGGTCGGCGAGCAGAATTTTCCGGGTTGGAGACATAATCTGTAAGCCTTTGCCTCTCTTTTTCTCTTGTCGAGCTCTTATAAAATGATGATACCACTTAGTAATTAGTAATTACTGCATGTTTAGTGTTTGCTTGCTGAGAAAAAGTTCAAAGCATGAATCTTTCGGTCATTTATGGTATGATTCTTAGAGTTTGTGGTGCTCATGCATGTTTTCCCACCTTTTCTCGGCAACCAAACGTCTGGAGATGATGTTTTTCCTTTTACAATTTGAATATTATTATTATTATCTCTTCTTTTTTTTTTAGGGGATATTATTATTATCTCTTGTTTACGTGACTGTTATTTAATTGCTATTTATTTTGGGTCACGTGGCTGCACGGACTTGCTCGGAGGCAGGGTTCAGCTACTCTGTTGCTCATGGGAAGATCGTGGAGCTCAAGACCAAAGAAGAATACGATTCGTGTGATGTGAGCAACCCGATCAGAATGTACACGGACGGGGTAAACAGCGTGCCGTTGGACGGGGAAGGGATCCGCTACTTTGCAAGCAGCAACACGGAGAGTTGCAAAAACGGGTTGAAGCTACACGTGGAGGTGCAGCCTAAAGGCATCCTTGCTAAACAAAAAGTCCACACATCGGATGGTTCAGCCTTGGCTGCTGCTGGGCCAACCCCATCTGATTCTACCCATCTCATTGCAAGCTTTGTGCTGTTGGTGGCTGGACTTGGGCTTTGCTTTATGAGCATTTAATCCTTAGATATGCATCTTAATCTTTTTTTCTTTTTTCTTTTTCTTTTGCTGTGAGATGGAAGTATTAGGGTTCAAAAGCCAGTCTTCGGGCTTCTGTACTTTGATTAACGAGCTTCATTGCTTATCATAACCCACTTGGCAGTTAAATTAAGCCTATAGATTGTAGTGATGAGACAAGAAAATGGCATGTAATAGAGACTCAGGCTTTCCATTGCTCACAAAACTAGTAACATGTATGCAATTACAATTCAATGTTTGTGTGCTGTAGGGTATTAATCAGCATGGGTTAGTTTGAACATCAAAAGCCCCTGCAAGATCATGGTTCCATAGAGATAAAAGTGTTCATTGGCTGATGGTTGTCTGGCTAAATATATGTTGTGCAAACTATCATTTGTCTCTCAATACAACATAACCAGATCCACTTGTCTTTTGAATCTTGGAAATCCTCCTCAGAATATCTGCAAAAGCCTTCTTGTCCTGAAATAATGAGAGAAACAAAGGTTGTTGACCTGATATTTTTCAGAAACTGAAGCATAACTCTCATTTAACACAAATTATGGGAACTATTGTTATAGCACTCGTCAAATCGATGAATATAATTCAAACAGGGCAACCCTCGATCCAGTTTATAATGTAGGGAAACTAAGCAAGTCTTTAAGCAGACATTTTAAAAATGAAGAGCAAAGCAATACCTCAGAACTCCTTAACCGGGATTTGAACCTAGCAACAAGGTCTTGTGTCGTCACTGGCCCGTTTTGCAACAGAACAGCCCGAATCTCTTCTTCAGTAACAGGTCCAGTGGAGGATGTTGATCCTGTTTTTGACGAAATTGGCGTTCCTTTAGGAGTTGTACCATTTTTAGTAGCTGGTGTACTTTCTTCTTTCACAACAGGTTTTGATTCCTGATGCCATGCAAATCAGTCAGTGATTTCTGGACATTTAACTGTCCCACAAATAGGTTATAAAATCCATCAAGAACAGGAAACAAATACATTTTCTGTCTTCACTTTCTTTGGTGGTGGAACGCCTCTCGACGCCTTCAAATCATCACCATTTAATTTCCTTTTTCCCTTTGATGACTTGGAATTTGATGGAGTACCCTTAGCAGAACTAGGAGAAGGTTTTGATGGACTACTGTCAACAGGTTCCTCCTTAGGTGCATCTTTCTGCTTCGGAGCAAGTACTGGAGATATATTCGTGTCATCATCTATCTGAACAAACATATCCAGATTCCTCATCAATTAAACCAAATAAATCTAAAAAAGATTTTGAAACTACCACAGATCGTATGATATATCAATTAATCCAAGTAACAAGTTAGTGGTTGAAACATGTCAAAATATTTAAAGAATTGCCCAGACAAGATTTAAACAAGTGGCCTAAACTATCTCAGAAAATGTAAGGAAGCTCCAATCCATCATAGGAAGGCATTACACAGTGAATCAGGGAAACATAAAATCATTATAGTAAATTACCAACATCCATCACAATGCAATCAGAGAAGATCATAAGCTGTCAAGAAAGACTAGTAATTTAATTAGATATCAAAAACCACTTACTTCATCGTCTTCGTCGTCGTCGTCGTCATCTTCTGCATCGGAATCATTTAGTCCACCAGCTCTGCCCAGAAGCTCTTTCAACTCCTTCCCAGACTTGCTTAGTCCTCCTTCATCCTCATTTTCTTCATTCTCGTCTTCTTCATCCTATAAAATATTTAGATATCCAAACATTACAGAAACATTTCATTCTAAAGCTGAAACTGTAATAGCTTTATTATCTATTAGGCTAAAATAACAGCATTACGAATTCAGAAGCCTATCAACAACAAAGTCTAGATTCTAGAACTTAAATCAAAGTCTATCTACAACAAGACTGCAAAAATTGTTAAAACTAGAGAATGTTCCACATCTTTCTATACATATAAACAAATTTCTAACGAGATATCTCCCAATTTGCCATAACCATGCAGTACCTCTAACCAACTTCCTGAGGCATAACCATCATCTAAAACAGTCTTTTAACTATCGTGCTTCACTACTCATACACAACAAGAGTAAGACACCAAAAGTGAAATATTAGAAAAAAGCAAAGATGGAAAATGGGTATAGGGAAAACAATGAGTTTAACAATTAATCATTGTCATCTGTCATATAGATCTTGCTATAGTAGCCTGAGCTTTGAGAAAGCGAAAAAAAGAAAAGATAAAACACAGAATGCAAAACACAGACCTGCTTTATTTCTGGGGGAGCTGGAACCTCAGGAGCCAAATCTTCCCGCTCTTCAGGATCATTACCAACAGCTTCATCATCATCAGTGAAAATTTCTTCATGCTCCCAATCATCACCTAGAAACAACAGAAAGATATCCACAACAGAATTTAGACTATCTGATTGATGTATTGAATACACCTTGTAACATTTAAACACGAATGAAGTTCAGACCAAAAGAGGGGAAAGCAACAGATTAATAGAAAGAAGGGAATGCAATCATAAGCATGCAGTAAAAAGGATCTGTATACTCCACATAACGATGGTGAAAGAGGAAGAAATTAAGAATTTGGTATCAGCAATTGAGATTAAGAATACCAAAGCGTGAGGACAAACATGTACCTTTTTCTATATCATCATCGTCCATATCATGATCACCTCCCCTTCGTCCTTCTTCATCATCATCACCACTCCGTTTATTGAGTCCAAGCCTATTCTTCCTAGCTGCCTCTTCTTCTTCATCTTCTTCTGCCCTGTCAGAGACATTGCCTTCTTCCTCTTCGTCAGTAGTCTTTTTACGTCCTCTTCCACTAGTAACACCACTCTCCTTCTCATCAAATTTCTCCACTTCACCAAATGCTGCAGCTCCATTATTTGCAGCCTTCATCATCCATCTTTGATATCCATCAGCAGTCTTTCTCCTGTTCTTCATCTTCTCTTCTGCTTCCTCCAAAGTAAGTTGCTTATATTGTGCAACCTTGTTAAAGTTGTACCTATTAAACATGCCAAACATGGGAGAAACAAGAGTGTTTAAGACACATCGTCAATATCAAGCGAATCTTAAGCAGAGACTTCTTGAATGAAACTCTCATGTTCCCTAGGAAAAAAAAACATTCACAAGAAAAATGAACTACAAGGGAAAAACATAGACATGAACAAGACTTGGAAGTAAAAGAAGAGAAAGAACAAGTTTCGGTTTCATTTTTCCCATATTTTTGGTTGAAAGTCAATTTCCTTTCCTAAATGAGAATCCAAATCCATTTTTTAAAGAAAACCACGTATTTTTGGATGTGAATAAGACTTGGAAGTAAACTCAACAAAGGAAGAAACTTAGACAGTTGTCTACTATATATTACTGAATGCTCCGAATCCTAATAAAAAAGCTTTGGGCCACAATTGCACAAAAAGTTTAAATCTCATACCAAGAACCAGCAGGGATAGCATTGAACTCTTTCCCTTGCATCATCAATAAGTAGTAGGTCGCTGATTGAGAACCTTCAAGATGACCCTGGAACTGAAACTGACCTGTTTCATCTTCCAACATCCAAGGCTTGTTCTTGTACTTCTCCTATGTGAGTGAAGTTTCAGAAAATATTGAACAAAAGAGCATTTCAGTAACTGACCAATATCCAGATGATTCTTAATCATTCAATTTCAGTCTATACTGTCAATGATCCAGAATTTGACTGAAATTTATATGTTGTAGCAGATTTTATCCGTCTCTTTCTCTAATTTTGATTGAGTTTGACAAAGGCAGAATGAAGGTGACAATTCATTCAGACAATAATAGGAAAAGCCACATAAAATTTCTGATTTATCCATGACTTTCCATTTACAAAGGTCCCAAACTGAAAAGTTAAAATTCAGAACTAACTAGAAGTTATTAAGAAGAGAATTGCATATACTATCATTCACATAATTAACATAGATGGTGTAATGAAGTTAAGAAGATAAAACTTAATTTCATGTGAACTAATCAAATCAATCCTCCACACAATGTCAAAATCTCAAAAAATAATCATGACCAACTATCACTATTTATGGTCTCAAAGGGTTTATGTAGTATGTCAAGAGTCTAAGAACAACTAATCTTCCAAGAAGAAGAGCAGGCCGATACAAAGAGACATCACATGTAAGCAAAGCAACAATTTAAGAATTTATACCCGCAAAGCATCGGTAAGTTGGCGTCCTTGAAGTCCATCTTTATGTAGAGTCCATTTATTCTCTGCATTTTTCTTCCTCGAAAAAGTTGGTAGTCCATTCATAAATCTACCAATAAAGTAGTTCTTCTCACTGCTAGGACTAGCCCGAACATTATACTCCTACAATGCAAGCAGCAGAAACATACCAAGAATTCAGCTTCCCAGAAATTCAAAAAGGAAATGAATTACTAAAGCCTGGAACTAGGGTACAACATCTTCCGACTCAAAACAGATTTTCTTGGCACAATGAAATACTTCCCACTACCAGAACCCCTCAGGAATCGAAGTTTCCACCAATTTATAACACAAACAACACTGTAGGATCAGCAAGAACTACTTTTTGTGGTCCATTTTAACTTCTTCTGTGATTGCAATCAGTTTCTTTCGCTATTCTATTCTCGTTCAACTTTTTTTTTTAAAGAACAGGTAAGAGACACATTGAATGAGGAAGAACAAGTGAGAGAGAGATTGAGAAGACAAACTCGAATCAAGCGAGAGACGGTCGCACCACAATCATAGCATTTGGCACGATTCTCAGCCATGGTTTTGCCACAGGTCAAGCAAAGCGTCATGTGCTTGCAATTGCTTCCATACAAATCCGTCGTCGATCCACACCCACTACACGACGACTTCAATAGCAAATCAAACGACATTTCCCTTCTAACTAACAGCAAGAGACCAAATTCCTCCTTAGGGTTTCAGAATCTAACCAAGTTTTGTGCTAACGAATGTATGAATTGGAAAAGAAATTAAAACAGAAAAATCCCATCAAATTCTTCACAATACAAAACGTGTACACGACGACGGATAGGTCGGTTCTTTGAGAAACGGTCCAAGCCCAAGCCCAATGTTGGAATGACGACAAAAAGTCTGAAAGAGCCACGTGAAGCAGAAGAGTCAGGACCTGGTGTGTATGCGTGTGGCTCTCGGTCACCTAACCCTCCAGCAATCATTTGGCCCCATCTACCACCAGGTCCACCACCATAGCTTAGCTTCACTTACTTGTGTGTGCGAGTCCAAATTTTTTGGGTTGGAACAACCATACCCAGACGATCTCGTGCCAGTTCTTTATTCATATTTTGGCACCAACAGAAACTATCTATCCATCTAACCTTCAATCACGGTCTGGTCTGCAATCTCCGTCTGTCAGTCACTCCACTCGCTCTCTCTTGACCTTTTCTTGTCTACTTCACCATTCTCTTCCATCAGCAACAAACCCCAACATGGCTTTGAAGTCCTTCATCGAAGTCCATTCCGACTCTCACTTCCCCATCCAGAACCTACCCTTCGGCGTCTTCAAGCCTGTTCCCACTTCTCCGCCTCGTCCCGGGGTCGCTATAGGCGACTATGTCCTCGACCTCTCCCAGATCGCTATCGCCGGCCTTTTCAACGGCCCGGCTCTTAATGGCTCCGATTGCTTCCTTCAGGTCAGTATGGTTTTATCTAGCTTAACGACGTCGTTTCTAGTGTGGACTATGTTTGTCACACACAGTCACTTCTTCATGTTTCATTTCAATATTATAGTTATCTGTGTATATGGCACCTTTTTTTGAGTTTTTATGGTATTCTTGTTTGAATGCATTCTGGGTTTGGCAGCCTAACTTGAACAAGTTCTTGTCTTTGGGACGACCTGCGTGGAAAGAAGCTCGAGCGACCCTTCAAAAGTTGTTATCGTGTATGTTCTTCCACATATAGTACTCAAACTATCACTATTGTTGTATTGGTCATGGGATTGTAACAAGAAGTTTGTGTCTTTTGATGCAGCTACTGAGCCCACATTGCGTGATAATGCTGATTTGAGAGAGAAATCGCTTGTTCCAATGGTACGATGGTGATAAGTACAGGAGCTTGTTGATCTTATCTGGGTTATTCTTTGATCAAATTTGTTCTGCTTGTTTCTGCAAATTCACAGAGCAAGGTCGAGATGGTACTTCCTGTTGTGATAGGGGACTACACTGACTTCTTTTCATCCATTTATCATACAAAGAATTGTGGGATTATATTTCGTGGACCTCAGACTCCAATTCGTGACAATTGGTATCTATGATTTTCTTTAAGTCGTGGGGTCTTCAGATAAATGTCTTGCCACGTACATTTGAGTAGCAGTTTTGACCATACAAACTCACTTGTGTTCAGGTTCCAACTTCCTGTTGCTTATCATGGACGTGCTTCCTCCATTATTGTATCCGGAACAGATGTTGTTCGACCAAGGTCCAACTTCCATTTTGTTTTTTTTCCTATCATCACATTGATTCACTTCTTCCTTTGACAATTTCTAATTTTTGGTTTATCATCAGTAAGCTTAAAAAAGATAAAGGTTTTTTGGACGTGGTAGAATATAAGAGCTGAAGCATTTGATATGGTTTGATGTAGTGTTCATTTTCTTGCTTATATATAAAAATGTGTCTCATTCTTACGAGGAGGGAAATTTGTAAACTTCTAGAAAATTTTATATGCCTTTGATTAGCTAATTTATGAAGAAAATTATTAAGCAAAAAGGATGGAAAGCTGTATTTGGTGGACATTTGTTGATGTTTTGCATTTGAATGTTTCTTTTCTCATGCTACTTATCCAATCCTCTTCTTGCATGCATGAACGTTTCTTTTCATGTCAATAATGATTTCATGAGTTTCCAGAGGTCAAAGTGCTCCCACTGGCAGTCCACCGGTACAGTTTGGACCTTCAGAGAAGTTAGACTTTGAGCTAGAAATGGTTAGCCTTTCAGAACATAGCCATTAGTTGATTGACATTTTCAAGAGATGCAGAATGCTTGTGCCAATTTGAACATATCCATGTGTTTGAAAGCATTTCATATTTTTTATTGTCATCAGTATTTTCTATTTTGCTTTGAATAGTTGATGCTATACCAATTGATTTGTTCCCATGTTGCTTTCAGGCTGCTGTTGTTGGCCCTGGAAATGAATTGGGAAAATCTATTGATATTAAAGAAGCAGCTGACCACATATTTGGTCTTGTGCTAATGAATGATTGGAGTGGTACTGATGTTTTTCTTGCTTCTTTGCCCCCTTGCACCCAGTTTCTGTTAAGAAAAAAAAGCCCTGTACTAAATCTTGGAAGCTAATTTGGACAGCTAGAGACATCCAAGCGTGGGAATCGTTTCCTCTTGGGCCTTTTCTTGGGAAAAGCTTTGGTGAGAATAAAAACTTTACTGTCATTTTCCTCTACACTATTTGGTGTATTATGTGCACTATTTTGAAGATCAATTACTACTGGCTCGTTTAATCTATTGTCTGCCAGCTCTATTCTGGGGCCGTACTTATGCATAACCCATTTGTAGGTACTACAATATCCCCATGGATTGTGACACTTGATGCTCTAGAGCCATTTGCTTGTGATGCTCCTAAACAGGTTCTGATTTTTGGAAAATGCAACATAATTTGAATTGATCTACTCTAAATTTTCTCTCAGTGGTTTCTTATTTAATCTGTCGTGTGCTGCAGGATCCCAAACCCTTGCCCTACCTTACTGAAAAGATATCAAAGAACTATGATGTTTCATTGGAGGTAAATCTGGCAGCATGCCAGATGAGTTCTTTTACTGAAAGTCGAAGCTATGTTCTTGGCTGTGAAGTATCATGATTGTTAATAACTATGAAACACATATATTTCTCTGTCACCATAGTAACGGATATGCTTCTTCCTGTTTAAGGTGCGAATTAAACCAGTGGGAGAACAAGATTCGCATGTCGTCTCTAGGAGTAACTTAAAACACTTGTAAGGCCTTTCTCTTTTTCCATCAACCACTGAATTCTGAGGATTTCCCACTGAAGTGTATTACAAGTGCAAATACATGCATACAATCTGCATATTAGATGACTTAAGTTAATCTTATCATTTCATTCATTATAAAACTTATCAACCAACGGGGGAGTATTCTTCTTCTGTTGCTTTGGGCTCTTCCATTGAATGTACTTAACCGCTTTGATTTGGTTAACAGATATTGGACCCTGACTCAACAGCTTGCGCATCATACAGTGAATGGTTGCAATTTAAGACCAGGCGATCTACTTGGAACTGGAACAATAAGTGGACCTGTACGGCTTCAATCTTTTACGACTTTTCTAGGATCATGCCTTAAGTTAATATTGCTCTGCCATGTTGTTTTGAACAGGAACCAGATTCTCTCGGGTGCTTGTTAGAGCTAACTTGGAACGGAACAAAGCCATTGTCGTTAAAAGGGACAGAGAGAAAATTCCTGGAAGACGGAGATGAAGTCATAATTAGTGGTTATTCTAAGGTCCATAATCCTTACTCGTACATCTATAGTCTGTATCTTTCTCACAAATATTCTGTTTATCTCTCGCCATCATTAGAATCTTGATTAACTATCTTAGAGCTCTTTTTCTTGGCTCACTACTTTGGGAAGGGCTAGGCGCTATCCTAATTAGGACTTTTGGTTAAAATGCTGCCTGTGTATATATCGTCCTGCTTGCTTCCTCTCAAGTGCCAACTGCGAGAACTAGTCGATTTTGTGCTTTGGAAGAGTTGAATTCTGAGGACGATCACCAAATCATATTGTTTCTTTAATCAAACTTTAATCAATGTCTGTGGGGCAATTAAAAGTGTCCTTAAAAGAAACTTCACACGGCACGACAGGAAAGGTTTCGATTTTCATGCAAGCAATCATCTCGTCATATTGATAGGGAAAATTGGAAACCTGGAAGTGCTTAAGTTGGTAGTTAGTTGCATTAACTTACAATCCTATGAACTTTGGTTTTGACTGGTTTACTAATGAGTAGGGATTTGAATCCTGTGCAGGGAGAGGGATACGTTGTTGGCTTTGGTACATGCTGTGGGAAAATTCTTCCAGCACACCCCTGTTGAAGATTGAAGTTTCAGACTTTGATATGAATTCTTCTTTGTAATGTCTTATGTTTCCCTGGAGAGTGTAACTCAGGACGTCCTGGAACCGTTACAATAAATGTCATTTCAGCTTCCATAGCCTTATAAACTGAAGTTTCTTTTCATGGTATGTTTCCAAATATAAGATAGGCCCAATGTGTTCATTTTCCACCATTTATGTGCTGAAGGAAGGCAAGCAAATACTCCGTTCTTTTGTCCAAAACGATATTGTAGAGCCGTAGAAGGAAGCTCAAATGAAATAAATATATAATATAGTTTTAAATTTACATATTTTAATTAAATTAATTAATTAATTTTAAAACTTAAATAACAAATTTGATTTAAATAATACTTAACAAATGTGAAAAATTTAACAAACTGGAAAAATATTATATAAAAAAATCTTTTATTAGAAATTATTATTATAATAATTTTTATAATTATAATTAGGACCCAAAAATAATTCAAACTCATTTTTTAATAATTAAATTTGTTCGATTAGTTTAATAATAAAAATTTTGAATTGGTTAAATTTTTAGGTTTAATTTAGTTTAACAATTTTTGTTGTTAAAATTGATTATTTAATTAATAAATAAATTTCATCATTATCATCAACAATCAAATATACGGGGTTTGATAAAGTTCGTAACCTTTACCCTACTTAATACTAAATGCATAAATAAAAACAAATAGAAATAATAGTAACATTAATAATAAAAATAAATAAGACAACACAAAAATGATGTCCACACAAAACATTTCAAATGTTAACAATAAATAGTAAGATAAGATTATTAATTAATTAATCTATTTTAATAATAAATTAATTTTATAAATTAAAATTAATTAATTAATTTTTTATTTAATTATTTTTAAAAATTTTAAACATCGATTACATCTTTTAAATTTTAACTCCGAATTTAAA
>JAOSBM010000003.1:3112878-3126456 GCA_027568955.1 Erythroxylum tenue
TATTTTAATTATTAAATTAAAATTTATATATTTAAAATTTAGTTGTAAGTCAAGATGATTAAATTGATCGTTGAACACACATTCCACTGAAGTACTAAGGTTCAACCCTTATAATCACATTCTTGCAAGCTTTCAAACAACTTTGGAACATCCTCTTAAGTTCTTCCTAGTCAACATCAGTCAGTTTCCATTTGTCTCCAATGCGTTAGTTAAATTAAATTAGAAGTTCATAATAAGACCAAAATGAATGAAACCAAACCAAACTCACTCGTTCAAGCAACGAGATTGAACCAAGGTTTTGAAATTCGTGCCACCAATTCCAAATGTTGTTGACCAACCCCCACTTATCTTCATCCAACGATCCATCGCCAATCTCTCTCAATGACCAAGTTGCCCTCACTCTCCTCATGCAAATCTCCTCGTTTCGAGGAAAGATTGATTGGGGTATTATAGTAAAAACGAGAAGAAACCGCTTTAGAAAGAATTTGAAACATCTTTATCCATTTCCAATAGCTGTCATTTTCTCTTAATTTTATATAAAGGCCGGAAAAGCACCAACAAAGATAGTCTGTTCCCCACCTGCAACCTCCTCAATTACCTTTTTCACCCCTGACCTTTGATTTTACTCCGGACGAGTTCACAGGGGTAGATTTGTACTCCACCGCCCCAAAGTGACACCAAGGAAAGGGATGACCAGAGAGATAAAAAGTTGGCCCAGGTCCCATTTCTACCCTCACCACCACATGCTACATGCGATGTTCACAGGGGTGTAACTGTCCATATAGACTTTAAATTCGAAAGAAAGGAAGGTGGAGGGGCATTGTGGTCATTTAAAGATTTATAAAGAGAGAGATAGAGAAAGACAGAAAAGAAAGAAGGAGAGAGACAGAGAGAGACGACAGAGGTGAATAGGGAGAGAGGGAGAGCGAGAGAGAGAGAGAGAGCTAGAGAGAGAGAGACAGGAGACGTTTGTGTCCGTTTTTTCTGTTAAATATATGTGACAGGGATAGAGAGAGAGAATATGGTGTCGGACCAGGAAATAGCGAAAGGTATAGAGACAGTGCTCCGTCAATCGGACCCTAACGCCGTCACCTCCTTCAACGGCGTTGTTCAGCAACTCGAAGCCAAGCTAGGGTTAGACCTCTCACACAAGACGGGTTTCATTCGCGACCAGATCAACCTCCTCCTCCGGCAACACCAACCGCCGGCGACTACCACTACAGCCGTTGCCCACCATCCACCACCACCTTTACAGCCACAGCTTCCACATGCACATGCGTTCCATCTCACTCAAAAGGACCATTTCGCCCTCCAACACCATCCCCAATTTCAGCAATTTTCTCCCCATTTTGCCCTCCATCCCCACCACCACCCTCAGGTGTTCCCTCAGGACCTCAACTTCCGACAGACGCAGCCGGCGCCGATGCAGCCACATCCACACCAGGTTCAACAACCACCACCGCAGCCTGTCGTCAAAACTGAGGTCTTTTCTCAAAATGCCGCTGCTGCCCCTCCCGAAATCCCAAAAGAAAGGTAACGTGATGCTGGTTTTAGGGTTTCGTTAGGATTTCTTTAGGATTCTGATTTCATGTTTTTTCTTTCCTTTAGCCGTGTTTTGATAGAAAAGTTAGGGTTTTTTTAATTAGGGTTTGTCGTTTCTCGTCCTTTCTTATTATTCTTCATATAGTTACAGCTTTTAGCAGTTTATAAGCACGTAGCAATATAGCGTTATGTTTGTGAACATGCTATCGATGCCGTCAACTAAGTGCTTTTTTCATAATTTGAACTTAATTTATAATACTTATTAGATGATGCATTCGAGTTATTAACATTAAAAAGATAAACAATTTATTACTCAGCTGTTAATGCTCTTTGCTTTCAAATTTGTTGCTCTCATTATTTCCTTGCATATAATCGTGTTGGTCCATTGCTATTTTTCTTATAAGCATTGAGATAATTAAAGAAGACGGCTTTTGAACTTGATCTTTTAGAGATTGGAGTGCTATTAATCAACCAAATTATACTTTTACAAATTTGCTAATGTATTACATAAGAAAATTTGCCAGCAGCATTTACTCAGACTAAGTGTATTGTCCACCGAATTATCCTGTTGTTGCCAGCTTTATTTTTCTTATGTTTAATGTTTGGAGTCTAATGTTTTCCAATTAACTATCCAGTCTTTTTTATTTTGATCTTGAGAGTGACCCGAGTCAATATTGAAGCTACGCTTAGCTGGCATAGAATCTGATTGTATCTTTGAACAAATTGCTGCAGTACTCCAGTTGGAGCTAAACGAAGAGGTGGCCCAGGGGGGTTAAACAAAGTTTGTGGTGTTTCACCTGAACTTCAGGCCATTGTTGGTGAGCCAGCCTTGCCAAGGACAGAGGTACCTTATCGCATAATTAATTCCTCTTATGCAGTGTAGTTCTACTATTTAATTCCTTATGCAGAAGCTGAAGAAATTCTTAATGTTTGCAAGATCTTTACTTTGCTTAATGTAGATTGTGAAGCAGTTGTGGGCATATATAAGGAAAAACAACCTTCAAGATCCAAGCAATAAGAGGAAGATTATTTGTGATGAAGCCTTAAGTGTGCTCTTTGAGACAGACTGCACAGATATGTTTAAGATGAACAAGCTGCTGGCTAAACATATTACGCCATTGGAACCATCAAGTATGTAGTCTGGAATTTTATGCAATCATTACTACCTTGTTTGACATGATCTAAGTGCAATTCCTATGAAATTCGGTGCAGAAGAGTCTGGCCAAGCTAAAAGAGCAAAGGTGGATGTGGATTCCACAACTGATAGGGCTGAACCTGGCGGATCTTTTGTGACAATATCTGAGCAACTGGCCAAGTTTTTGGGGACTGGAGGAAGGGAGATGACACAATTGGATGCTTCTAAACGTGTTTGGGAGTATATAAAAATTAATCATTTGGAGGTTAGTAGCTTGCTTAATCATTAATCTCTTTCATTATCATGAAACAGTTTTCACTTTATCTTGGCTGCATATTTGTTGCAGGTGCCTTTTGTTGGACTGATAACTGATTCTAGATTTTCCTCTGCTTTTGTATTGTTTTTGCTTTAGGGCAATTGTGTTTAGGGTTCATTGACCTTGAATTATTTCATTAGGAGGGCCACTGAGCATCTAAATGATGCTTCAAGGCCCTTTTAAAAAAAAAAAAATTCAGCTGAATGAGGGGTGTGAATACTCAAAGGCCACACCCTATTAACCCAACTTAAATCAGATTTTTAGAGTAAAGTACGCCTACTTATATTTTAAAAGGTCTTAGAAATTAAACTTCATTTGGATTGACGGGGCAAACTGCAGGTACAGGTACCTTATTCTAATACTACCTCAATTATAGCAAAGTACGAGTACTCTATTATCAATTTGTTGCATGGATTTTCAACGTGACTTAAATAGGGTATGAATACTATAGCTCAATTTATCAAGAAAGAATTTAAGAAATGATTTCACATCATCCAGCAATTTCTTAATCTGATTAATAGGGTGATGGGTATTTTGACCTTTCACTTCCCACATTCAGCTGACAAAAGAAATTGCTCCCTGAACCATCATTTAAATAGTCCGTGGCCCTCTTTATAAATTAATTAATGGTCAACAGACCCTAACTTTAATTTTCTGTTTTTTCTTTCTTATTATCTATGTGCTGTCAGTTTCTTCTACTAGAGCCGACATTTTGATGACCCCTTGTTGCCTATTGTTTCTCTGGTTTTTGTTTTTTTTTTGACATTTTTCATTGTTACCTAATTTAATTGTATCCTCTTTCCCTCTTAAAATAGACGATTAGCACTTGTCAGTTTGAAGCAACATATAGGGAAGTGAATTTGTAATTAACTTTCTCAGATTCTGCTTGTATTCCTTTAGGATCCTCTGAATCCAATGGCAATACGCTGTGATGCAAAGCTTCAGGAGCTGTTTGGATGTGAAAGCATTTCTGCTGTGGGTGTTGAAGAAATGTTAGCTCGCCATCATTTATTCAAGAGGTCTTGATGTTTGATTCTTAAGTGGTTAGTATTCTGAAAACTTTATGCTGATGTGTTAAAGGAGTGTATGAACTAAGGGGTGGCAGAGTGTGTTTGTCACTTTTTCTTTTTCTCTTGTTGTAGCGTCTTCGCATCATGTTAGAGTTTTTCCAACTCAAAATAGTCTGAGCGATTTTCTGTTCATATTTCTGGGCTTGACTAGTCTGAAGTTAATTGCACCGAGTCTCACGAATAGGGAGTTTTTTGGGTAGAGATTACCATGTTAAGAAATGCATCCCAAAGCTTTTTGCTTGTTGATAAATGCAAGCTTTAACATGACCATGTTTTCCTTGATCTTAACATGATTTTTTGCTAACCTCCAATATCAGTTATCCAGTGTGAACTTCATCAGTGAAATGGTAGGCCTTTCATTTATATGTAACCTCCTAATGGCTTGCTGATGTTGTATACTTGCGGAACTTCTAATAGATCTGTCATGAATATGGATTTTATTTTCCTTTTTCCAGACAAATATGCACATATATATACAACTCCCAAAATCCATTTTGATCTATTTGTTAGCTAATTCTTTCTCGTCGGTTTTTGTACATTGTTAGACTGGCCATCAACAAATCTTTCGTTTGCATCTATGAGCTTCCTTGTTCAAATTATGAATGAATGTCTCGTCTTTTCTGCAGGTGCATGGAATGCGAGCCATCTGGTAGCTTTTAGGATGGTAGAAACTGATGATAGTGAAGAATCTTCCTTTTTGGTCCTTTATTGTTCTTTTGTTCCCCCTGTTTCTGTTGATTAACGTGGTTAGGTGATATGATCATTTGCTTTGTTTTTTATAATGATCAGAATGAAAGCCAATGGCGGGAATATCTTTGTAGTTATGCCGTTAGGTTCTTTGCTCCTTCCGTAGTCCTTTTAACTTGGAAATGATGTCTAACCCTTATGATCATAGATTGGAGACAGTAGTGGAAATGTAAAATATTATGTATTTCCCCTGAAGGATGATTATGTGTATTCAACTGCCAGATTTCTCTTTCTTTACCCAACTCAATATCTCCAAGTTTTCCCTTATTCACAGGTTCACTGTACACATATGTTCCAAATAAAATGTTGAGGATCTGACCCAAAATTAACGGGCCAAATTCGAGTTTATCAGGTTTTGAAGGATTGGCCTGACCTAGCTTGACCGGATTGGTTGAGCAAGACAATGTTATTTCAGCTTCGATCATGTCGGATGTAAGGGTTATAGATAATCCGCTGCGATTCGTTAGGACTCCTGGTCATAGCGGGAAAATCTTCTTCGTATGACTTTGTCATCATACAGGATACGGGAGTAAGAGTTTCAAACTTTCAATAGCACAATGTTCATATAAAGTTATTAAAAAAATCAAATAAAATTATAATAACTATTTGAATTTCTTAAAATATATTATTAAATAAGTGAATAATATATTCACTTATAAAAAAGTATAACTCTAAGATACTTGAAATTATGTTACAATTTGTAGTAAATGTTAAAGTATTATTTTTATTATGATTTTAAAATAAATAATAATACTAGATTATTTTGGATGTATTCGTTTTTAATTTAATAGTAAGTTTTAAAAATTTTCAATTGAGTGATTAATTATTTAAAATTTTAAAATTTTAAATTGAGTGATTAATTTTTTAAAAATTTAAAATTTAAAATTTTTAATTAAATAATTAATTTTTTACAATTCTAATAGATGAACAGTCATATCAAATTTAAGAGACATGTCATAAATTTTTTTTTTCAAACTAAGAACTACTCCCTCCTATTCAAAATAAAAATTGTTTTAGAAAGATGCACACTTATTAAGAAAACTAATGAAATGTTTGATATACCCTTATTAATTACATTTTGAACTCTTTTGAAAATGTAATCTGTATAATCAGAATGCGAAAGAAATTAAAAAGTAATTTTAAAAGTAAAATTATAAACATGCATAAAAAGTTACGAATAATATTTATTTTAAAAAATTAAAATCCATTTAAAACGACTTTTATTTTGAAGTATGGTATAGGTTGTTTTTAACATAATATGAAAAGCAATGACTATTTTTAAGTCAAAACGGAGCGTTTTCAAACATAAAAGGGTCTCTATAGAGAGATGAGAATCCAATTAAACAGAGACTCAGAGAGAGAGAGAGAGAGGTTTTTGCTAAGCAAAAGCAATGGCAGAAGATCTGGTGCTAGACACGGCGATTAGAGATTGGGTGCTTATACCTCTCTCTGTGGTTATGGTTCTCATCGGGATCCTCCGTCACTTTGTCTCCAAGCTTATGCGCTCTTCCCAGGTGCCCGATCCCAAGATCGTCAAAGAAGGGTATGGTGTCTCCTAGTACAAATTCGTCTTTATTTTTCTAATTTTAATGTTTGCGACGGAAGTTTCATTAATCCTTGATTGGTTTGATTCAGGCAAGTGATCGTTAGGGCTCGGAATTTGCGCGCCGGCGCTAATTTCATTCCTCCCAAGGCGTTTCGTGCTCGTAGGCTTTATTTTAGCAACGAGGTTTGCTTTAGGGTTTTCTATTTTGTTCTTTTGTCTTTTTGGTAATTTCCGGGTCTGGGATTTGTGAATTGGAACTTGGGTGATTGTCAAGTTTCGCAAAATTCATGCCATTTAGAAGTTTTAGTGTGGATTAATGAATAATGGGATCCTTTTGATTTGTTGAAATTGCTTGGGAGTTGGTTCAAACTTCAAAAACAACAGACTTGGTTAACTGAGTAGTGATTATTAGGTAGGACTGGATCTCAGATCGTAATTGGTTTGATTCAGGGAAGTGATCGATAGGGCTTGGAATTCGCGCGTGGGCGCTAATTTCATTCCTCCCAAGGTGTTTCATGCTCGTAGGCTTTATTTTAGCAACGAGTTTTGCTTTAGGGTTTTATCTTTTGTTCTCTTGTCTTTTGGGTAATTTCGGGTTTGGGATTTGTGAATTGGAACTTGGGTGATTGTCAAAGTTAGCAAAATTCATGCCATTTAGAAGTTTTAGTGTGGATTAATTAAGAATGGGATCCTTTTGATTTGTTGAACTTGCTTGGGAGTTTGTTCAAACTTCAGAAAACGCAAACTTGGTTAACTTAGTTGCGATTATTAGCTAGGACTGGATCTCAGATTGTAATTCAACATGAAGCTAATTTCTTGTGTGAGGAGAGAGTACCATTGAACAAGTTACTATTCTTTTCTCTATTTAGGCTTACTGTTCATTCTCTATTTATTCTAAAGAAGTTTTTAACAGCTCTATTCCTTATTTAAAATATGGCTAAGTAGTTTTCCTTGACAAATACTTGAGAGTTTGCAGAGGGGTGGCATTGTAAGAGTGTAGTAGTTTCTTTATAGTCAGGTCTCCCATGAGCTTGAGGAGATTTATGGGTTTCTTGTCCTTATGACTTGTCAATCAGATGCTTTTTTTTCCGTGGTTTCACATCTTGGAACCTTTATGAGCTCCATATCGTCTTAATTTGTTTTTTACCCTGAACTTGTTGGATTACTGCTATGGTAATGCCTTCTTTGGCTGTGTATAGGAAAATGGACTCTTATTTGTTCCTAAGGGCCAGGCACAAAACGCTCAAGCACAAATGTTTTCTGATCCAAATATGGCCATGGATATGATGAAGAAAAACTTGTCTATGATCATACCCCAGGTATTCGAAGATGTGTTGATTTCAGTTGTTCCGTAGAATCTTTGTTCATACTAGCATAATTGACTTGGTGATTTGTATTGTCCTTGCTGGCCAGACTCTTACATTTGCATGGGTCAACTTTTTCTTCTCTGGATTTGTTGCAGGTTTGTTCATTAACATCGTGTTAGAACTTGCAGATTATTGATCTTTTGCATTAGTTATTTGATCTGTAATTTTGTTGTGCATATTTTGTTTAACTTTAGATTAGCATACCGAACTTACTGATATTGCTACTCTATTGGTTGCAGCCAAGATACCTTTTCCACTGACTCAGAGGTTCAGATCAATGTTGCAGAATGGTATTGACTTGAGCACTGTTGACGTCAGCTATGTCAGTAGTCGATCATGGTACTTGTCTACTTTTCTTAAGCAGGAACCTAATAAATGCACATTACTCTAAATTGTATATTACTAGACACGCACTGACTTGTTTATCTGATGATCTGCAATTGCTTTATTTCTCCAGGTATTTCCTCAATTTGTTTGGACTAAGGGGCTTATTTAGTCTCATCTTGGGTGAAGAAAATGGTTAGTTATTTGTTGAATCGACAGTTGTGATATGTATTTTGACTCAGATCTGCTGGTTTCCTTTACTTGCTATGTAGTTGATACTATAAGTTAAGACTTCAGCTTAGATTTTGGTAACTTGATGCATCTATTTACTATCACAAGATTTGTTGTTCTTTCTGCAGCTACTGATGATACACAACGTATGATGCAAATGAGTGGCTTTGGCTTTGATCCATCAAAGGTACAAAATTAAGTGGTTCTATTTTAGCATTTGGAGCTTGTTTTTGTATGTTTCATTGTCTGTTAGTTTGCAATTATTTTAAGCCATGGTAAGCACCTAGGCATCACATTGAATGTGATTCTTTGATTAAATATCTGATATATCTCCTATCTTCTATAAGCTTTGTTATTACTCTATACTTGAATTGAAGTCTTACCAACACTTGAAGCTGTAAATCTGCGTGTTAATAGTTGGTTTCTGTTTTCCATCTCGAAAGAAACAGGCTGAAAGTTATTATATCCTTGAACTAAGATCTTGCTGTCATACTAGCCATGATCACAGATAGGTTTTGTTTTTGAAACAGCTAATTCTTGATTATTAATCACATAGCAGCATGTAGGGATAGTATACTGGAAATAACATCCTACAAATCTTCGTTTTTTGTCCGTTTTGATGATTTGGTTTACTAGTGAGATGGGCTCTGTTACTGTAGATCCCATAGGCAGCAAAATCATTACTTTCTACATAAGTGTGGTATATTATGTTCTTCCATGTTCTTCCACTACAACTATGGTTAACTTGTTTAGATATGAAAGTTTGTCTCTTAGGAACTTCTGGTGCTTGGATGCACTTTGTACGGGTGAAGGAGGGGTTATGCCTTAACTTTTTTCTGGGAGAATTATTTTTCTTGGCAAAATATAACTTTATCTGGAGAACTCACTTTACTTTTTCTTGAAAAAACAGGGTCTTGTGGTGGAACGTTATTAACAAGTGAATTTTACAAATTGTTCCTGTAGGTAGAATGATCTGTGGGGTTTTTGGATAGAAATTGTACTCGTTGAAATTATTCATTGTAGGGTCAGGCTCCTTTAGATTGAATGATAGTGATCAATGGAATGTTATTATGTCAGTGTTAATTTTTTATGCTTCTTGGAACCATTGGATACCGACCAAGTATCATCAGGTCTTTTCATGGGGTGGTGTGGCTAGGACCCACTTAGAAGCTATGTACCTATTTTTTCTGGGCTCCTAGATGAACACTGGAATTGATGTTAGATATTAGGGTGCAGATTCTTTGCCTATGAGCTGGTGGTTTGAATATTGTGGAAAAGAATGCCCATGATGAGAAAGATGTCTCTTTACGGGTCTGTTCCAGCTATCATGTTGGCTCTATGCTGGTATTCCGCAACTTTTTTGGGTCCGATGTGACCCAATTAGGTTCACAGTCTACCGGGCCAGTTGCTTTTTAACTTTTAGAAAAAAAAGCTTCCAGTTTTTGTTGCAGAAGCTTTTGATATAGCTTAATTTTTTGCTGAGAAGGAAGGAAAGGAACATAACTCTGGGTGTTACTATGCCAAGCTTTTTCCTATTATGGTATTTAAATGTCTGACATGAATGACTTACACTCTGTGGTTTTGTAGCAATGTGCACATAAACCCATATCAGGTGATCAATAGAGCATCTGTGCCTCGTGTCAAGAATCTTTCCAATGGTTAAACATCAATTTTTTTCACATACTTTTAGTCTTGATGCCCCTTTTTAACTTGGATTTAGATTGGTCCATGGCAGAGTGGGCAGGTGCTTTATGATCTTTAGATGAGGAACTTAACCTATTTTCAGTTGGAACTGATTTCTGCTTGGTTTTATAACTTTTGAATATTTTGGAGAATTCTCAACTAGCATTGCTGTCCTATAAGTTTTGTCTACTACGAAGTTGTAAGTTTGAAAAGGCAGTTTTGTTCCTCGAGAGCCTTAACCCCTCCTCCCTAGTGCTGCAGATTTGTGGTTGTCTCCCCACCAACAAAAAAAAATGTATATATATTATGATGAAATAACTTGAAGCATATAGCTTCTTGATCCCCGTCCTTTCTTGCGTATTTTCTAGATTTTATTTTTTGCAGAGTCGATGCTAATTTACTGCTTATGTTTTGGCCAGAGCTTGGGTGCTGAGAAGGATGGTCTTGACATAGTTCAGCATGAATGGGCCCTTCCCAAGTTTGAGAGACGCGCTGAAGCTGTGCTTAAAAACTTTGTGAGTTGATCATTGCCAGTTGCAGTCCGCTTCTTGAGTCTAACCACCAGTCGGGCTCAACATTCTTCTTACCTAGCATTCTTGATGGTCCAGCTGGGAACCTTTCAAGAATTAACAAGAATTGGCGGATTCTTCCTTGTAGCATTCCAGTTAATATGAAACATTTTATCACTGGAAAACTTTTATCATTTAGGTGCCTCATGGCTGAGTCTGTTGACTCTTTGATCTTTTCTAGAATGTTATCCTAATGTTGGCAATGAGATCGTGTTTTTTGGACAAGGAAGTCAATCGATAGTTTCATATAATTATAGATTAAAGGGATCAGTAGTAAAGTTGTTGGCAAGAGTTTGTTGTTTAAGGATGCTTTTAAAAAAATCTTTATGTATTTTACTGCCTTTGCTCAGGTGATTCCACCTCCTATGGTGACTTTGCTAAGTGGGTTGGAAAGGTTAATGTTCATGATAAGGTGAAAGAATATGACCGATCATGATTATTGATACCAACATTAAAATTATATTCAGCTTAAAGTGTAACAGTGGAAGCTTCTGATACCCTGAACTGATGCTTGGTAGAGAGGGAGACTGATTGATGGCTTTCCCAGAACTTGCTCTCCTTAATTGTTGCTTTCGTATTGGACCATGTAAGGAGACAAAGGAAAACAAAAGGAAAAGTTGGGGAAAAGAAGAAGTTAACAGAAAAGGAAAAGGTTTATGTGGACGCCAAACCTAAAAAGAAGAATAAAGGTAGGTTTGATTGCTGTTAACTACATACTTAGACATTGATGAAGTGAATGAATTCGTTGTTGGAGATGACTAGGTAATTTACCATTAGTAAACATACATGCTGGTATTATTCAACAAGCCATATGTCCCTGATGTGAAAAGTTGTTAGGCCAAGACATCAACTTTCATGCAAAACTCTCATGATGACATGCACCTCCCCTTGCTTTTGGTCATTTCTATACCTGATTTGATGGCGAAAATTAGTATATTAATATCCTGATGATGATTAGCAGATCATAGAATTGAGAGATCACACTCCTTGATGATGATGATGATAGATAAGAGAACATGTTCCCACATGTTAACATCTTTTGGACTCGATGATCCATTGGAGGCTCA
The DNA here is from genome assembly GCA_027568955.1 of Erythroxylum tenue. Taxonomy (NCBI): domain Eukaryota; kingdom Viridiplantae; phylum Streptophyta; class Magnoliopsida; order Malpighiales; family Erythroxylaceae; genus Erythroxylum; species Erythroxylum tenue. The sequence goes on from JAOSBM010000003.1 coordinate 3,124,476, forward strand.
TATGGATGTGATTTTAAAATAGTTTACAAGAATAAGACTAGTGATAATTAACTAATAAATATAATATCGATTGATAAAAGCAATACTCAAAATGTTAATGGTAGTTTTGTAAATCCTTTTGTCTCCTTTAATATTTATATTGAATTTTAAATTAATAATAATCTATTAATTATATATTTAAAGTGAGTGATAATTTAAAATTAAATTGTATATATAATTCAATTAATCAATATAAAAATTTGATAAGTACGTAGGGTTCATAAGAAATCAAACCCATAATTTATATCAGTAAAAAATAAAAGTTATATTGAAAATACAATTAGTTGATGAAGGACAACAAGCTTTGAAGAACCAAATGTGATAGTTTTGGTACATTACGTCAAAAAGAAAGTGAGAGAGCTTTGCCTCTCATAAGAGATCTATTTAATTCGAGCGCGAATTAATCTGAGTATAGATGGGTTAAAGATACCTTTTTCTTATTGGGATTCTGTTAAGACAACTCGTATGCAACTAAAAAACAATAAAACAAAGTGAGAAAACAAAGGGATGGGTATACCATATGAGACAAGATCTTCTGTCTAATTTTATGGTGTCTTATTGTGTCCAGTAAATCTCAGTCATTCATTTATGCGGATCCCACATAAATAAACGTGGGATCCATGTAAATGAATGGTTGAGATTCACTGGACACAATAAGACACCATAAAAACTGGACAGAGGATCTGGACTCATACCATATGTGGGACATAAACAGACCAGACTGATGGCGTGGCAAAATCAGACGGCTGTGAGTGGACCCCAACGTCACGAGCGTGCTACCTGGAACGCATGTTTGTTCACTCGAGCCTACCAGACCAGAGCCTCCAACTTTAGAAAGGGCGGTGGGCTTAAACTTAATCAAGGAAAAAAGCAAAAAGGAGAATACAATCAATCGTCCTTCTTTCAGTATCATCATCATTATCATTGGGTCACTCCCTTCTTTGAACGGCCCTGATCGTAGTTGCTGAATTAACTACAAGCAGGTGTCAGTGGGCCATCCCTTGTTTCTACGGTCGTGATGATCTTAGTTGGTAATCACTTTTATCCCACCGGCCTAGAGAGATTTGTTTGCTCGGTGCTGTCCATTCCTTTCTACCATTTGGGTGTCTAATCGCCTGATGAGTGTCCATACTGAGATAAGAAAAACCGTAGGATTTGTTTGTTCGGAGGTTTACTAGTGGAATGAAATATATCGTAATATTATTTTGTTAGGCTTATAATAAAATAAAATAAACGATGAGAGTTTTATATTAAATTTTATTTTATCTTAAATAATAAAAATAAGAAGTCTCCCATTTGAAAATTTTACAATAATAAATTACTTTTCATTATATTACATTATAAACCCTTCTTCTAAACAACATTTCATTGCATTATATTATGAACTCTTCCATCCTTCTCAAACAATAATTTTTTAATATTACATTAATTTACATTTCATTATATTATAAAGTATTTTATTTCATTAAAAATCTTACGTCCAATTAAACATAACTTTAAAATCAGCGAATGATTCGATCACAATAGGCAAAACCTTTATTAAATTTTTTAGTAAAAGAATTAATCTAAATTATTTATAAATTTATATTAAATAAATTTTGCTACTTTAAGTTTATAAATTTAATTAAAATAAATAGATAGATAAATTCTAACAAGAAATTTCAACACAAAATTTTTAAAAATTTTGCCATTTTTTCCTTTGAAATTATAAGAAAAAATAACAACAACCTAATAAAAATTGGATGACAAACATGATTTAAAACACTCTCCATACCTGGTGGAAATAAATAAAGCACTACAAATACAAGGGATTGAGTTAACCTACATAGATCCAATGCTCTTTGATAATCTCAGATGACTAATATTATTTGTACTAATTGGAGCTCAAGTGTATTGCCTAGCATGTGATTGTATTATAATCAATCTATTACTCCAATACAAA
>JAOSBM010000003.1:3161672-3177364 GCA_027568955.1 Erythroxylum tenue
AATATATGCTCCATGTTATTCTGAATTTTTTTCTTAATTCTAAATTTTATAATATATGTATATGCCGTGTCCGTGTCCACCAAATTTTAGAAGTTGGTGTGTCCCCGTGTCCGTGTCCGTGTCCGTGTCCCATTTTCGTGTCCATGTCTGTGCTTCTTAGGTTCCAACATTATATCCCTTCCTTCGTCTATCCGGATATGGCGAGGATCCCCACTCTTGCAGATAACACAGTGGAATATACTTTACAGTTGGGACCAACAAAACATGAACATTTCGCAGTGGAGTCAGCCTATGTCTTAATCGCAAGGAGTACCATCGAGGAGAATAATAGCCTCTGGGTATTAATTTGGAAATGAGCCTGCCCCCAACAAATAAGGGCATTCTTGTGGTTCATGACTAAAGGAAAACTGATGACCAATCAACAAAGAGTGACACGCCACATCACTACGGATAGCAGATGTTACAACTGTGGCCAAGAAGAGTCCACTCTCCATTTCATTAAGGATTGTCTGAAAGTAAAAGCTTTCTGGGAAATTTCCCCCTGAAGCTGGTTGATGCAGATTTCTTTCTACAAGATAAGGGGCCGTGAGTGCAATCCAACCTTACGAAGCACTCTCAGGTGCGACAGTTGGATTGGGCTTCTATCTTTGGAGTAGCCTGTTGGTTTTTATGGCATTGACGCAACAAAAGTGTTTTTGAATCTGAATTCGCTTGGCCCGTAGAAGGTAACAGAGCTGTTATGAAGTACGTAGAATGGATAGAACGAGCAAGGGCAGCGGAAAGTTGTGGTTGCCATCACAGGGATTACCCATGGGGAGTTTAGTTGGGTGGACAAAACCACCAGAAGACTGGGCGAAGCTAAACACATATGGAACAGTAAAACAAGGAACTAACTTTGCTACTACTGGGGGGTTACTTAGAGACTGGCAAGGTCAATGGTGCGGTGGGTTCATTCAGCACACTGGACTAGGCTCGCCGCTAACTGCAGAACTCTGGGAAGTTCATTCGGGACTCACTCTAGCTTGGACACTGGGTTATAGATGACTTATAGTCGAAGTGGATTCTCTAGAAGTTATAAACATCCTGTCCTATTCCAATACAACTTTATTTGATGAGAATTTTTTAGTGACAGGTACTTGTAGCTCAATCCAACAAGATTGGGAGGTGTATCTTTAGCACGTATATCCCGAAGGGAGCATACAATTTGGCCTCGTTCGTAGCCCTAGCCAGTCTAAGTCTGCATATTCTCCAGGAGCCTCCGAGAACAGTAATGGAGCTCATTCACCGAGATAAGCAAGGAGCATTGTACCGCAGAACACTGCACTAGTTAGATTGTAGTTTGGCTTTTGGTTTAGTTTCCTTAGTAAAAAATAAAACAAAAATTAGAATTTGGATTTAGGAGAAAGACTTAGTCTGTATGCCTAAGTGCCAATAAGAAAAACCACCTTAAAGTTTATCTTCTTTTTTTTGTTAGCCCACAAGGTGTCTTAAGAGGGTCCCAACTGTAGGAAGGCGCCTTTAAGTCATTCACTCCCAGACTAATCCTTCCTCGCACCGGGTCAGCCCGTAAGGGGTAAAGTGCTGACCAAATAGATTTCTCCATTCACAGGACTCGAACTCGGGACCTTTAAGCCATTCACTCTCAGACTAATTCTCACTCACACCGGGTCAGCCCGTAAGGAGTAAAGTGCTGGTCAAACAGATTTTTCCATTCCCAAGACTCGAACTCAAAACCTCTAATTAAAGGATGAGAGTGCTAAACCACTCACATAACCTGTTTGGTTACCTTAAAGTTTATCTTAAACCTTATGTCTAAGTGCTCACTAGTGTCAGTATGTCAATCAATCCCAACTAAGAGGTTGATGACACCAGCATATTCTTGCCAACAGTTGTTGCTCCCCAGGTGATTAGTTTCTAGTAAACAATTTTAATTTAATTTGTAGAATAAATTTAATAAATATTAATAAATTTAATTAAATTTAAATTTTATTTTTAAAATATATAAATTTCAAATAAATTTTGATTTAATAATTAAAAATATATAATAAATATTAGTTAATAAATAATATTTTTTTGAATTATTTAATTTAAAAATAAAATATTTATTAATACTTTATTAATAAATATTATATAAAATATTAAAATAAATTTAAATAAAATAATTCATTTTTAAGTTTATTTAATTTATAATTATTAATAATAATAAAATATTTATTTTTATTTTAAAAATAAAATTTAAAAATTCACAATAATTATAAAAGTTGAAGTAAATAAAATAACTAATTAAAAAACTTTGGAAAAAAAGAGTGGGAAAGGAAAGGTGGGAGGGAGGGAGAAAGAGTTTAAAATTTTTGAAAAATTTGTAAAAAAATTTCAGTATTTATTAAAATTTTCAGTACCAGCCGGTATTTTGAATACCGACTGGTACCATCCGAAACCGGCCAGTACCGACCGGTGTTTAAATTCGGTATAATTAACTCTCCGTTTCGTACCGATTTTGATCCGGTATGATACGTACCTGTCAGTACAAACTAGTATCTATAATTCTGATTTTTATTATTGGAACATGCAACATTTTGATTACAAAAGAATAATCTTTACTAGTTGAATCTAAATATTACTAATATTTATAATGGCGAAACTTGTGAATATTATTTTAAAATATGTATTAAGTGAATTATTATACAAGAACGACAATTTTGTAAAAGTCTCATTGATACGTGAAAAGGTCCAATATTATGCAGCCTATTTCTATTTAATAAACATAATAAACTTATCTTAAATTATAAGGCTCTTAAAAAGACTTGCTGAGTATCTTAAATTATAAATTTCTTGAAAATGTTTACATCACAACCGACTTTGGGCGAAAGAACAGAAAAACTATGTTAACTTCTTTAATAGAAAGACCAGGCCTACTTAGGCAGAGCTCTGGATATTTTGGGCCTAAAAACTGTTGGGCTGGGCACCTATCCATTTTTGTCATAATTAAATATATATTTACATGATTAGCTATATATAAGATTAATTATTTTTGATAAAATAATTGATAAAATAGATAATAACAAAACTGTAATAAATCTTAAAAAATTCTGATTTTTTATTTTAAAGGTAAGTGTAATTATACACTACAATAAAAATTTAAGAATAAGAAATAAACAAATTATTAAAATATTATCAATTTGTTATCAAAATATTATTAAGATATTACTTATTATCATAATATTATCATCGAAATTATCTTTTATATTATTTTGTTAAATAATTATTTATTTATTTAATAATTATTGAGCATCAAGACTAGTATAATAGATTTCGTACGATATCGACTAGTACCGAGCGATACTTACTATACCGGACAAAAAACGAATCAGAAAAAAGTGTTTTAGTATCGATCTGTATCGACTTATTTCGTTTGGTACCATTAGTATTCAGAATATCAGTTATATATTGGTCGTTGCCGAAAATTTAAAAAAAAGTAGGGACTCATTTGAAAAAAAATCTTAAAACCCCCCCCATGCTACTACTCTCTCACCCTTTCTCACTCAGTCTCTCTCTCTCTCGGTTTTCCTCACCGACGACTCTCCACCATCGTCTCTTCCCCCAGTTCTGTTTCTCCATTGTTGCCGCTGGGCCACCTCTCCATCCTGCCATTGCTGCTTGTTACAAGTAAAGCAAACAAGGTTGAGCATTTGTGACATGCAGAAGAGGAAGAATGGGTAGATTTGAGAGAAATAGATAATTTGAGACATGTAGAAGAGGAAGAACCGACGAAGAAGAGCATCAAGAGTTAAGCATAAGGTACAAAAACAAGCCATTATGGATTTTAACTTTTAAGTGTTTAAGATGTAAAGAGGCTAGAATAACGTTTCAGTCTTATAACCTATAAATTTTTTGAAGTTTTATTTTTTAAATATCATGTATGACAATAAACTTTAGTTTTATAGGTTTATATATATGATTTTTTTATTTTAAATATATTTTATAAATTTAAAAATAAATTGTATATTGTAAATTAATGAGAAAATTTTAATATATTATTAATTTATTTATTTATAAAATATAATTAAGATGACAAAAGTAATTAATTTTTTAATTTATAATTATAATTATGATAATATTATTTTTATTGTCAAATTTTAAAATTATTATAATCAAATTTTCAATGGTGTATATAATTGTATTAATTTTAATTAAATTGTAATTATTATTTTTTGTTAACGAGCGTATTTTAATTTATTTGATTTAAATTGTTATATTTAGTATCCATTTAATTACATTAATAATATAAATTTCTTTTAAAAATTTTATTTAAGTTGTAATTGTAGCTATTTATATACGGGATACGTGAAAATATTATTAAAAAAATAAATAGATTGCTATTATTTTAATTCTCTATTATTATGATTTTTTGAGATAAAGTTGGTATAAAATTATAAATTATACAGTAAAATATATTAAATATTTATTTACTAATTTTATAAAAATTTAATGACTATTATATAAATTTAAAAAATTATTACTCGATTTTAACTGATATTACTATAATATCATATGATAATCAAAGATACTAATTCTAGTACGGTATTTATAAGAATAATCAAGACCCTATTTTCAGCTAACATACTCTTTGCATTATTGAGGTTGAATCATGAAACAGGAGTTGGCGCCCATGACCATCATCTTCAGTCCAAACACGTCTCTGTTTCATGTTACTGTCATAACTTTCTTGCCATGTGGCTAGTGGTGCCACATCGGATGCTTGGTTGGATGGCGTTAAGGTTTTCTTGGACCGCTCCAATCAATTAGTCAAGTACAAAAAGGTGGGTTTTTCTGGTCTTACAGGCAGTTGTGGGGACGATGTATGTGGGCATGTTATACTCGTGGAGGTGATTCCCACCTTTTTTTTTTAAATATATATATATAATCCACTTTCAATTGAAATTTTATGGTTAATTACATACTTAATAGTAAGGTGGAGTTTAATTTTATTTATGTAACAAATTAACAATGTAGAATGAATGAATATGTATAGATATGAAATATTAATTTAATTCATCTTTATGTAAAGAATTGTTTGTAAGTCTTACAGTATATATAGTTTTGTAAGGTTCAATAATACACAAAAACTTGTTTGGTTATCCACCAATCAACTATCTTTTTAGCTGAGTGGTTGTTTTTAACTGTTTGACTCTTCAAACAGTTAATAAAGTTGTTTTAGGAGTAGCACTTTCCTCGATTGATTGAAGATAAAAAACCAAAAATAAAAATACTTCTATATAGGAGCATTTTCATCTGACTGCCAAAATTTTAACCATCAAAAGCCAATTATACCCTTTAAATTCTGTTGCTAAATTGTGTAATATTTTGCTGTTTATATTGTATTCTTGATTAAGTTGCAATTAAGTACCGCACGTGTCATATTTTTGTTAGTTTTAATATACAATAATTTCTACTAAGTAGGACAACCTAGTTGAGGTTCCTAGATACCTACGTTTGAGGAACAATATTTGCTCTTATAATTGTTTTATGTAGTTATAGGTTAGAAATACAATGTTGACCTTAAACGAAAATAAAAATATAAAAAGTTACATAAATTTCTCATAGATGATGAAACAGTATAGGTAAGCATGACTTCTATAAAATCTAGATTCTTATAAGAATATTCAACGAAATACTAAGATATATAATATTCATACCCTTATATTTTTTAAAAATCATATATTTATAAATCATTTTACACATAAACAGTTAATATTAAACAACTAATTTTTGTTGATCAAATCAGCTATCAGCCAATAATTGATAGAATCAGTAGTTAACAGCTAATGCAATCAACTGCTTGTCAAACAGGGCCACAATCTTATTTCGAATAAGTAAAAATGTTGTTTCCGAATTATGTTATAGCAATTTTAATGTTTCTAACTTACACCCATTTTGCATATTAAATCACTGAGTTTGAAAAATCTTGTTGTACATTTTGACCATTCGTAAAACATATAATGAGGTTACTCGTTCTCTTCATACTCTTGTAATTTTTATTTTGTCGGCAGAAACCAAGATCGAAATGTCTTGTTTGACAAATTTGTTTATTCCCAAATTTGATTGAATTTTGACCAAGGTTGGAGTCAATTTGACTTTTCAACCCCATATTCGATTTCCCTTTTTCCTTTATTGATAGATACTAAACCTTTTTTTTAGAAAATAATGAATTCATTAATAATTTTTATGTCCTGTGTAATTAATAATGTAACTAAAAAAATGAACATGATTTTAAATATGACAGTTTTTTCTTTATCTTAACAACCAAATGTATCCTAACAACCATATCCACGTGTATCCACATCTCTTCTTTATCAATTCATATTTCATAGGATTAATCTATCGGATTAAGCATCGCTATCTTGAGATATTTAGGTATAAACGTTACGTAAGTGGAACAAACGATCTGTTCCCATTTAATCACCATGAAATTATAAGATTAGACCTTCTATTTTGGTTAAGTAATTGTGACCATGGTTTTGAAATTCGAACCGGATCAACCGGTTCGACCGGTTCAGTCCGAATGACTCCTAAAAATTAGTCTCTAATTGAACCAGTGTAAATAGATAAAAATCGGTCAATTGACAGGTTAAATTGAGACTGATCTGACTGGTTGACCACTGGTTCAATGAATTTTTTATTTTTTATTTTGCTCTTTTCTTTCTAAAATACTGATGCGTTTTTTTATTCTTAAAAAAAACTCACTTTTTCTCCAGAAATTTAATAGAAGTATAGAAATTTATATTATTTGATATTATTTTTAATATTACTAATATTATATATAATTAAATATAATTATTACGTAATTATAACGTCACATCGATTTGACCAGTTCGAACCGGTCGCACTGGTGAACAATAAAGCCTTCGACTCGACATCCATTCCAAATTTCAAAACCTTGATTGTAACCATATTTTATTAAATTTTATCTACGTATTTATATAAAATATATATAAATATGTGAATAAAATTAAATAAAATAGGGTTAAAACACTCCGTCAAAAACAGGAGATCTAACTCTAAAATTTTAAAAAAATAACAGGGTTATAATACGCTGTTAAAAATAGAAAAAGTTCGTAAATATATGTGGATCAGATGAATTGAAATAAAATTTTAGGAGCAAAATTAGATTTCATTTGAAAATAGGAAGCTCCAAACTCTGAGGGAATACTGGAGATGACAGTTTCAGTGACGTAGGACCTGCTGTTTCCTGGAAGGTGCAGGATCATTGATTAGTAGACCCTACATTTTGTACCAATCATGATAGGAGCCACCGAGACATTCCAATCATCTTGGTTGCTTCTTAGTTTGTTTTTCTTAGCTAGTTCAGATGCAATGTTATAACCTAATTAAATAAATTAAAATTTAATTAGGCTGGTTTAATTATAGAAAATTTAAATTATCTAATTTTTTATGTTAATTTTGAAATTTTTGATTCAACTTATTTTAATAATTATTATTGTTAAAAATTGATTATTTTTTATTAATTTTTATTAATTAATAAATTCTTATAAATTAAAACAAACAAATTAATATTCATTTAACAATTCTTTCATAACCATATTTCAAATTATGGTGGTTTTACATAATTTAGAGAGTAATATCTAAAAATGAGATGTTATATTGGAGGAAATAGCTCTTAATAATGGTCCATGGAACTAATTAAATATAAATAAAATTTTTCAAAAACCATATTGGGTAAAATTTCATGTTGATGATCATGTTCAAAGGTTTAAGGGATAATTAATCAATTTTTGAAATAACCCAAATTAAGTTAGAGTTTGAATTAGGATAAACAACTCTTAGAAGGAGCAATAATTTATGTTAGAATAATAATATAAAATCTTTGTTATTTTAGTCTAATAAGGTTTAAAAGGCTCAACCGACATTATATCCTCATAAAATTGGCTAAAAATTGATTGAAAGAAATTATCTCTATCTATCGAAGAATTTGAAGTTTAATTAAAAAGATATTATTAAATGAAAATTAATCGATTTATTTTAGTTTATAAAAATTTATTAATTTACAATTTTTAACCGAAAATTTTAAAACTGAATCTAAAAATTAGACAGTTCAAGATTTTTACGGTCAAATCGGTTGAATCGATTGAGTTTTTTAATCGTCACATAGAATTGAATTATTATTGTTATTATTATTTAATCCATTTTTAAGTATATAAGTTAAATCATTTTACTTATCGAAAAATTTGAAGTTTAATTAAAAAAGATATTATTAAATGAAATTTAATCGATCTATTTTAGTTTATAAAAATATATTAATTTACAATATCTAATCGAAATTTATGGCTAAATTGGTCGAGTCGATTGATTTTTTTTATCATTACAATATCATGTAGATATTACTAATACTTAGGATTGAATTATTATTATTATTATTATTATTATTATTATTATTTAATCCATTTTTAAGTATATAAGTTGAATCATTTTGTTAAATATTGTTGATTAGACTAAAGGAGAAACATTTGACTAAGATAAACCTATTTCAAGCAGCAAAATTAAAAGTCTATAATCCTAAACTAGTGATTTAAAACTAATATTGCTTGAAAGTTTCATAATCTTTTGTTTTTTTGTTTTGGCTGTCCGAGGTACTTTAGGCGAGCTTTAATTATAAGAAAATATCTTTAAATTATTCACACTCAGATTAATTCTCACTTGACTTAAAAAGATTCTTTACGAGAGTTAAAATTCTACCAAAAGTTTTAAACATCATTTTGTAATATGCATGTGCAGCATATGCATGATTGATTGATTGAAAGTGAAAGTGATTATTAACGAGAAGACAAAAGTAGTAATGCACATCAATGAACGAAGACCAGCTAAGTTTAGGCAACTAAAACAAGTAAAATGGAAAAAGGAGTTGTCCACTTCTTCTCTTCATCATCCAACTCCCAGATTATATATAAGCACAAGCCATCGTTGCAGCTTTCATGTCTGAATCTTTTTTCATTTTTCTTGTTTTTTTATCTGCAATATAGTTGATCAAAATGAGCAACAATCACATCTCCGAACCCATTCCCATCTCCGACGACCCTCGGAGCCCTCTTCTGCCAACGAGAGATCAAAACCAACGGCCGTCGTCGAGTATAAAATCACTTACAGCTTCTTGTCTCACGTTGAAGAATTTTTATGTTCTGCTAGGACCCCTTTTGAGCGCTGTTATATGTTTTCTCGTCAAGCTCGATGCTCCGGTTTCGAGTCGTAACATGTTGGCTGTTCTTGCATGGGTGTTTTCATGGTGGCTTACGGAGGCTGTGCCTCCTCCGATCACGTCCATGGCACCTATGTTCCTGTTTCCTCTTTTTGGGATTTGTTCTGCTGATTCTGTTGCGAAATCTTATATGGACGACGTGATTGCTCTTGTTCTTGGGAGTTTCATGCTTGCTCTTGCTGTGGAGCACTATAACATTCATAGAAGATTGGCCTTAAACGTGAGTACATAGCTAGAATGTTTCTTTTTTTTTTTCCTCCTTTGCTCCAGCAGATTTATCCTTCTGTTTAATCTCTGTTTATCTCAAAAGGGTTGGTCATGATGAGGAAATAATAACAAATCTGCAACTTTTTAAAAAGTTTCTTTCCTCAAAGTTAATGAAGAAAAAGAGAATTTAGGAGCAGAGCTCTGTTTCTCTCCCTCCCATAATTTTCTTGGACCATTTCCCAATTCCCACCTTTGGACAAAGCAGTTTTGTCATGATACGAGGTTCGCTTTCTTGTTTCTTACACGTGTCTCGTGGCCCAAAAAACAGGTAACATTGATGTTCTGTGGAGATCCACTCAATCCACCACTCCTCCTTCTGGGGATATGCGCCACCACAGCATTCGTCAGCATGTGGATGCACAACGTGGCGGCGGCGGTGATGATGATGCCGGTGGCCACCGGAATCCTCCAGCACCTACCGTCGAGTCTCACGCAGACCAACGTGGTGATTAACAAGTTCTGCAAGGCAGTGGTGCTGGGAGTTGTATACTCTGCAGCTATAGGAGGCATGAGCACACTGACAGGAACTGGTGTTAATCTAATATTGGTGGGGATGTGGAAGAGCTATTTTCCTAAGGCTGACCCGATTAGCTTCAGTCAATGGTCCTTCTTTGCTTTTCCTTTGGCTTTGGTGATCTTCTTTGCTTTGTGGAGTATTCTTTGCTTGATATATTGCTCAAGAGGCTCAGGAAAGGCCCTCTCTGCTTATCTTGACAAATCCCATCTCAAAAGAGAGCTTGACATGTTAGGTAAGGTACCTAATTCTTGGTCACTTTTGTCCATTTCATGTGCAGTTGAAGCAATTAACTAGGCTTAACCTCTGAACTTTCTGATTTTGATGTATTCAGGTCCTATGGCTTTTGCTGAGAAGATGATTTTAGCTATATTTGGGGTGAGTGACCAAGTACTATATGCTTGATAAGTGATTTAGAATAAGCTTCTTATGCCTGAATACATTTCTGCTGCAGATTTTGATTGTTCTGTGGATAACAAGAAGCATAACAGATGACATTCCTGGTTGGGGAGCTCTCTTCCACGGCCGAGCAGGGGACGGAACGGCCAGTGTGAGTATTTCATTAACCATAACTCCATTTCCCTTGTCACAGTTTGTACAATTCTGCTAAAAACATTGATCAAATGTAATCTCTTGCTTTACAGGTTATGATGGCAACTTTATTGTTCATAATTCCAAACAAGAAGCAAGTGGGAGAGAAACTGATGGACTGGAACAAGTGCAAGAAGCTACCATGGAACATAATACTGCTGCTAGGAGCAGGTTTTGCCATTGCTGATGGTGTCAGGTCCAGTGGCCTAGCTGATGTACTGTCAAAATCCTTGGACTTCTTAGAAGAGGCACCATACTTAGCCATTGCACCTATGGTATGCCTCATAAGTGCCACCATTACTGAATTCATTGCATCAAACAATGCCACCACAACCCTTCTGGTTCCTTTACTCATCCAAATAGCCAAAACCATGCATCTTCACCCGCTGCTCCTCATGGTTCCTGGAGCAATTGGGGCACAACTCGCATTCGTGCTTCCGACCGGAACGCCTTCGAACTTAGTTGGATTCAGCACAGGGCATATTGAGATCATAGACATGATCAAGATTGGACTACCCCTGAAGATTGCTGCCATAATTGCTCTCTCTGTTCTAATGCCTACGCTAGGTAAACTAATCAATCAATCTCTTCTTCCATTACACCTGCCTTTAATTGTTTTTGATACGTGACTTCAATATATTTGATGCATAATTGCAGGAGCCTTTGTTTTTGTGCCGAATCAAGTAGTCGAACTGCAACAACATATTCTCTAGATAGAATAGAATTCTGCATACAATATGTACAGCTTCTACGGAGAGCAGATAAGACAATCTTGCAGAAAATGCAGTTTCCTCTGTTTTTTCCTTGATTTAATCAGATCTCCATCTTCATGAGCATGGAGGATTTGTGCCATTTGAGCTAAAGCTCATTAGCAATGCAGTTCACTCTATTTGATATTGCTTTTCAAACATTATTTTTCACAATGTTTTTCATTTTGATGTTAATATTAGTTACAAATGATTGTCACTCTCGAAATTATTAATTTATTAAGTGCGTATTAGATAAACTTTGGAATGTATTTTATAATTTTTCTGCAGTATATGTAATGAGCCTTTTCTTGATCCCTCATGGCTTTAATGTTTCAATAAAATATAACATTGTAACAAACAAATTTAATCCTACTCTCCTCAAATGGCAACTAGATGTAATTTTAACAAACTGCAGGGTCAAAATTATTGAACACAACTATAAAAACGACCAACCTCTACTTTCTTTACTTGTAAAGCTCAACCCTTTAAGTCTGGGTGTGGATGGCTTAAAGATGTCTTCCCATAATTGGAACTCTCCTAGGACACCTCGTGGGCAACCAAAAAAAAAAACTCGAACCTTTCAAAAGAGAGATCGGAGCGTTAATATTATCTTATTACGAAAAGCACTTTAAAATATCATAATATATTATATTTAAAAAGTCAAGATGTACGAATTTATTTATAAATTTTTAATTAATTATAGGGTTAATTAACAAAAAAAACTTAAATTTTTGTTAAATTTTCAATTATAATCCGAACTTTAAAAAGTAACAATAAAATGCTTAATTTTTTAATTTTTTAATTCTAGCCTGAACTTCAAAAAGTGATAATAAAATATTTAAACTTTCAATTTTCTTCAATTCTATCCCAATGTTATCTGTTATTGTCCTAACGCCCTTAGCCCTTTGTTTTCTGTTTGTTCTTCTGACATCCTAAACTACTCTCGCATTATAACGTACTGCACCAATGAGCTCTTCGTGTTTAGTTCGTTCTCTTGATGCTCTTAGTGTAAGGATATTGGGGTTGTGAAATCTAAAAATTAATGGGTAAGGGCGTCAAGAGAACAAACTGAACACGAAAGAAAAAAATGAAATAAAAGCATAAGGTCGTTAGAGTTTTGTAATCTGATTTAGGTCATTTTTAAATAACGATGCCATTTTAATTATGTGACTAAACAACGTCGTTTCCTTAATCTTCATTTGTTGTGTTAATTTTGGCTGACATGTATTAATAGTTAAGATTTCTGAAACACGCGGCAAACCACATTAGTAAATTTAACGGAAACACTAACATCGAGCTAGAATTGAAAAAAATGAAAGCTTGAGTATTTTATTCCTACTTTTTGAAGTTTGGGCTATAATTGAAAAAATTTGAAAGTTTGAATATTTTATTACTACTTTTTAAAACTCGAGTTATAATTGAAAAATTGACGAAAGTTTTAGCTTTTTTTAGTAATTGACCCTTAATTATAGTTTTATTATTGTTATTAACATTAATTTATACAACAATCTCTGTTTAAATAAAAATTAGTAATGACTTCATAATAATTTAAATTATTCTAAGAGACTCAATTCTTCCAAATGAGTAATTTCAATCAAGATAGAAATTTTTTCATAGAGAAAATAAATTTGTAATAAAAAATTAACTAACTTGGTAAGTATTAAATCTAAATTCTAGTAATTATGAAAGATTCTGAAGACAACCTAAAATTAATCATCATAATAATAATTATTTAATAAATTATATATATATGTTTATTGAAAACAATAATTTTAACTTAATTGTTATTGTAGTTATTACAGTGATTTATATACATATTTAATATCCCAACAGTTATTTGAATTCAGTTTATATTAATTATAACAATAAATTTTTATTTAAAATAAAGAAAATATTTTATTATTATATTCGAATTGATTTTTAAATATTTTAAAAATCAATTCGAATATTCAGGATAGGGGAATGGAAAATTGAACAACTCTGTCATGACACGATTAGCCAAATCCCACGTATGGGACTCACTTTCATTTGCCTATAAATGCTTCTATTCACATTAATGCCCTTACCGGACAATTCGAGGTGATCAATCATACCTTAGCGCTCGGTGGTATTTGCGGTAATTATCTTGCGAGATGGGGCCCGAAAGTCTTAACTCTAACTCTTCACCACTTTAAATACCAACAACCGTAGTTCTACTTCCTACGACGTCCCATTTCAACAAGCATCAAAGTAGTCTGAGGATGAAAGAAAACTTCCCAGTCATGCAACGACGAGTCGTCCTCTTCGGCATTGTATCCCTCGTCGCCGTCGCAGTCGGCGTAACGAAGGCAGCGGCGATGCCGGGCGGCTGGGAGGCGATAAAGAACGTTAGCGACCCGCACATTCAGGAGATCGGAGAGTACGCCGTAAGCGAGTACGACAAACGCGCCAAGGCGGGGTTGAAGTACGAGAAAGTGGTGGGAGGAGAGACGCAGGTGGTGTCTGGTATCAATTACTGCCTGGTCGTGAAGGCGATGGACGGAACGACGGCGAAGAATTACGAAGCCGTGGTTTGGGAAAAGCCGTGGCTTAAGTACAGGAATCTGACGTCATTTAAGCCCCTGAAAGTTTAGATTATGCAGACCGTAACGCTTATTTTTGGATGCTTCTGGGCCTACTCTGTAACTGAAACCAGGTGATCAAATAAAGCTTACTTAACATGCAATGTCTAATGGCAATTAATGGTTGCTATTAATTTGTTTCTAACCAATTAAAGTAGTTTCTTAATTTGTGTTTCTTTTAGTTAATTAATAACTTTAAAAAACACATTTGAACCACTAACGTGAACGACATGTCTAAGGCCTTTCCATAGGCTGTAAGCATACTGCATACACCGTGGCCTTCCTGTGAACTTTTTTTCTGCTTTTAGGATGTCAAGTTTGATAAGATCTTATTTAATTTGTTAATTCTGAATTCATCTTTCGAGAAAATTGTTTAATTTAAATTCAAGTATGATAAAATTTAAATTAAATTGTTGATTTTAAATTAAATTAAGTTAAATTAGACAAAACAATTGTCATTTTTATCCACCTTTTTTACGAAGTTTATATTTGGTTTGAGGTTTATTAATAAAATAGAATCAAATGTAATATTATTCCATCGTTTAAGATGAGAATTTAAAATGTAATAGAATAAAATAGGATGGAAGAGAAGGGTTTCATGTTACATTATATTATATTGTAAACAATAAAAATGATAAACCTCCAATTTAGGGGTTTATGATCGAATGTAAAATGATAAATAATTTTTCAATAAATTATATTATAAACCCTTCTTTCAAACAACATTTCATTATATTACATTAAGAATTATTTCATCCATAATAAATAATAATTTTTTAATATTATATTCATTTACATTCTATTTTATTATAATCGTTTCATTCCATTTTATTTTATTAAAAACTTTACGTTCGAACTAAACATAGCCTAAATAAAAAGCCTTCCCTAAATAAAAAGCCTCGGGAGATATGTATGAGAAGGCATTATAACTTTTTTATTGATTGTTATGATCAATGATTGATATTTGATTTGATCGTTATAATCGTAAAAATTTTAAATTGGTCAAACTTTTAATTTAATTTTTAATTTTCAGTTTAATTTATTTTAATAATTTTTATTAATAAAAACTGATTAGTTTATTAATTAATTGATCAGTTTGTATAGATGAATTAATTTTTATAAATCAAAATAAACTAATTAATTTATATTTAATAGTCTTTTTTTAATTAAGTTTCAAATTTTTTTATTAAATTCAATTTCTTTCAACAATATATCAAACTTTTCAATTTTATTTAATTTTTAATTAATTTTATTGTAGTTTAATATTAATTAAAAATTTAAAACATTTAACCTCTTGTTCAATTGCTTATTCAAAATTTGAAACGTTGGTTATAATCCTTGCATAGGTTGGAATTTAGTTACATTTCTTTAAAAGGTAGCCTTTGGAAAGACATAAAAGTATTTCTCTGCGGTTGGAATAAGTGGCATATTATTAAAGAGCTAAGCATTAAATGTTTGAAGGTATGCATGTGAAGATTGTGATGACAATGCTAGTTGAATATTGTTTCTGACTCATGGTGCTCCCGAGGCCAATAATATAACGCCCCAAATTAGGGGTTAGAATAGTAAAGGAAGTTAGTACGAATTACATTTGTTATTGATTATTGATTCTTTACTTAATTATTTAAAAAAATAAATAGTTCACCAACAATTTCTAAAAAATATTCGAAGTATACAAAAATTACGAAAATTATATGAAT
>JAOSBM010000003.1:3224995-3253442 GCA_027568955.1 Erythroxylum tenue
ATCTAAATTCTTATAAAAATATTCAACGAAATACTAAGATATATAATATTCATACTCTTATAATTTTTTTAAAGTCATCTCTTCATAAATTATTTTACACATAAACAGTTAATACTAAACAACTAATTTTATCAAACATTTCTAACAAGCAGCTAATATAATTTGTTGGTCAAATTAACGAATACAATCAACTATTAATTAACAACTAATAAAATTAATTAACAACTAATACAATAAATTGATTTCCAAACAGGACCTACCAATCCATTCCAGTGGATTAGATAGATATGGCACCGAACTAAAAGCTCTCAAGCATACCCGTTACAGAATCACGCAGCTTTTGTTATTTGACTTAAACCACTGGGAAAGCAAGAACTGTGGAAATTCCCTCCAACTTATAATGTTGACAGCTCATCTTTAATAGTGGAGATGTCAGCATATGTTCAATGTATGTATGGGACACTGGTGGGTAGGGTACAGTGAGTGAAGCAGACACAGACACCTAACTACGAGCCCGCCGGGTCGCTTCTGATTCTGAAACCCTTTCAATGCTTTAGAATTGACAATGCCCTGTAAATTATGCGTTTGGATATGGTTTCTCTCCTCTGGATAAGGTCTCTCTGCCAAGTTTTCATTGAGAATGAATGTATGTTTTTTTTTTTTTGATTAAACCATTCGGTATTTAGTATCACAGGAACAACCGACTAGTCCGGATTCGAGTCGGGTAGGACCAATTTGAACGATAAAATTCTCTCTCACGAGTTTTAAAACTACTCTATTTTCAAGACTCAAACTCGAGACCTTGATTAAGGGTATAGGAGCCCCAACCGCTCCACCACAATTCTCGTGGGTGAATGTATGTTCTTTTGCTAGTTGGTTGCCAGTTGATTCTTGTGATACAACTCTATTAAAACTTATAAGTGTAATATTTTACGAGCCTAAAAGTCACAACGAAAAAAGTCTGGTTCGATTTATTAACGTAAACAATATCACGTATCTTGGTGATGTTATCTCCATATGTCCTATTATTAGGATAGCTCATCTGATATTATAAAATGAATAAAAAATATAATTATTAAAAATTTTATAAGTTAAAATAACTTTTAAATTATTTTTAAAAATTAAGAATGTGGGTCTAGGTTTAGGGCCTACACTTCCTATTCATCACGACCTCCTCAAAAAGCCCATTGACGTTCCAAAAGATTAATGTCCCGACCCCTCTCTGTCTCTCCCTTTCGTTTCGCTTCCTCTCTCGCTCCCTTTCTTGGCTTCGTCGGCATTAAAGGCCTCTTTACTCATTTCTGTGTCCCACTCAAACCGTTCGCATTCACTCACACGAAAAACCAGCCAAAATGCTTCCTTTTTCTTCTTAAAACCAACCCACATTCTGCAATAAATTTCGTCTTTTGCTGCATCAGATCCATTCCTTGGACCTCATTTTCTACTGGGTTGATTCGTTTCACAAATCCCATTTTCGAGATCGAATGAGAGAGTACGAGAAGTGACGTGGAGGGGTGGTGTTTTCTGATAACGGGTAATTTTGTTTTTTTTCCTTGTACCCTGTTTTATTCGTGTTTGCTTTTGTACTTCTTGGGTTTTTTTTTTCTTTTGCAAATTCCAAGAATTTGGGCGTCTTTGGTTGATTGTTTTGTGTACCATTCTCCTTCTTTTGGCTTAAAGATGGTAACTTTCGTGAAAACTTGTCACTTGATCTGTAGTTTCTTCTCCCAAATTGAGCTCTTGTTTAGAAATGGTTTTCCGTATTTGTTCTGGTTCGAATTGATTATATGAGTTTGAAGATACTGACTACTCCCGTTCTTTATAATGCTGTTTTGGTGTTGTTATTCTACTTGTGTTTACGATAGTATATTCAATAATGGGGTTTGTGAGCAAATTGTGAGGGGTCGAGTTTACAGCTACAGGTTCGGTATTCTTTCGGTGGTAATGATAACTTTGTTTACTTGGAACCTTCTTTTGACTTTAAAGGCTGTTTTGGGATGTACTTTTTCACATGCTGACATAGCTTTAAGTTGAATTTCAGATTTTAATATTACCTTTTAAGTTCGAATGTCTGATTCTGTGGTATGGGGTTATGCAAGGTGTATAACTAGCGAAGTTGTCTAAGTTGGGGAGATTTAACTGGGGTCTTTGCATTGGATGAAAATTTAGGGTTGACTTTTTTTGTTTTTGTTTTGTTTAGTTCACCAGAAACTGAATTAGAAATATGGTCAACCCATTTGGATGGATAAAATCATTCTTAGCATGAGTACAGGTTGATCATCTGTTACAATTGTTTCCTGTCCAATCTTTGTCATATGGGCTTTTCCTTTTACCACTCATTGAAGTATATTTCCTTCTATTACTGTGGATTAGGCATTGCTGCTTGGTGTAGTCTTGTTGATTGCAAGTTAGTGCTTACAGAAGACAGACCTTATAGACTCGACGGATAAATTTGTAACACAGATTCTAGAGCTCAACCTAGTGCATGTATCGTGTAGATGAGCACGGTTATTGAATGCATCAAACTTTGTTTATTACATATTACTTTGAGTAAAGACACATGCTTTCCTGTGGTTAAATTAATTTAAAGAGAAAAGCCTAATCTTTAAAATTCTTCAAAAAAATTTATCGACAACTTTTTATAGCTTGAGTTGCATGGGATGAAATTTGCAAAAAATGGGGCTATGGTCAAATGTTTATTGTTCATCTATAGGGAACACAATTGAAGACATAAAAGTGAACAAAAGAAACGAACAGGAGGAAAGACAAGAGATACTCTTGTTGTTGAAGTATCCCAAGGCTTGCCGAGGAGGAAAATTAGCCCCTTAGTATTATCCTGGGCAATGGGGAAAATTGTTACATTTTCTCTTTTGATGAAATTATATCTTCTATTGTTCTTTTGTGAATTTGCTCTATCCTAGGTCATAAGTTATGGAACATAAAGAAGCTTAGACTTTCTGGTTTGTGATTGCTTTTAATATGGATTTTTTATGTTAATCTCCAAGGTTTTCGTATCTAACGATATTGATGACTTTCATCTTAGCAGGTTGATTTAAAAAGATCCAAATGAGAAGTGGTAGTATGATTCTGAGTCATAGGAGACAGTCAAATCAGAATCAGACAAGGGATTGAGGTTTCCCTTGTTGCTTTGAAGAGATTAACAGGTTTTAAGCATATATTTGAGTTATTATTTTCCGCAAGATATCATTGGAGCAGATTTGTTGCTGTTAGATGTTATGAAATATCACTTGTTAGTTTACATGTTTATTGTCACTTGTCTAAACTTATAAGCTAGCAATGTTGTTAGTTTACAATATATGGGATAATTATGTCTTGCTAGCTGGTAGTAGATTGATGAAATTAATTTTTTCTTAAGATTCCAAGATCTTCCTACGTTGCTGTCAGAGGTCTTGAAGGTCATTAATGTGGGCCACAGTGGGTTTTGTGTAGAAAATTATGTGGGGGTTGTGCAAATTGCAGGAAACCATGGATGGCAAAGAAGTTTCTATTCTTCTTTTGGCCCTTCACAACTTTAGTGTATGAAGATAGTTGTTTGTTGGGCACTATCTTCCCTGTAAAGTTGCTGAACTGCAGCTTTTTTCTTTTATATACCTTTCTTACATTTCAAGTTTGCTATTTCTTCTGCATTTAGTCTTGTTTATTCTTATCCCGCTTCTTAATCTTGGTCAGGGAAGAATTTGATACTTTGTAGATTCCCATTGAGCATCTCTAATCAGCCATCAGTAATATGCTTTTATAGAGTGACAACTCTGTGAAGGTTGGAAGATGGCTTTTCATTCTGAGGAGGAAAAAACAGAGGACTACCTATTCAAGATTGTTTTAGTTGGTGATTCAGCCGTTGGAAAATCAAATTTGCTTGCAAGATTTGCCAGGAATGAGTTTTATCCCAACTCAAAATCAACAATAGGAGTAGAGTTCCAGACTCAAAAGTTGGATATTAATGGGAAGGAAATCAAAGCTCAGATCTGGGACACAGCAGGTCAGGAGCGGTTCAGGGCTGTTACTTCTGCATATTATAGAGGTGCGGTGGGAGCTCTTCTGGTCTATGACATCAGTAGACGCCAGACTTTTGATAGCATTGGCAGGTGGCTTAATGAACTTCATAGTAAGACTGAAATTCCACTCTGTTAACTTGTAGACCTTCCATTTTCATTTTCCTTATCATGTCACATACTTCTCTTTTGAGTATATTTACACCATGCTTCATTGATATAATTTAGACCTATGAATTTTAAAAGATTTTACTCGACAATTATTTTATTACCTTTTCCCGTTTCCATTGACCAGCTCACTCTGACATGAACGTCGTAACGATACTTGTCGGCAATAAGTCTGATCTCAAGGATGCCAGAGAGGTACCAACAGCAGAAGGCAAGGCCTTGGCAGAGGCACAGGGTTTGTTCTTCATAGAAACTTCAGCTCTTGATTCGTCCAATGTGGTTACTGCATTTCAGACAGTCGTTAAGGAGATCTATAACATATTAAGCCGGAAAGTTATGTCATCTCAAGAACTCAAGAAACAAGACGCCCCCGAGATGGGGGTAGGGAAAACCATGGTTTTACAGGGAGAAGGTGGAGGAGAGGGTAATGAAGAAGCAAAAACAGAAGCTAAAGCAGGGGGTTGTTGTTCGTCTTAAAAGCCATAGAATGGTAAAACGCAGGCTTACATCTTTTGCATGTTTTCCCTGTCTGAAACTGCCAATCATTCCTTGTTCTACATTGTCAGTTCCTGGACTCTGTCCTAGATAGAGATGGTTTGGTTGAGTAGAGAATTGTGTAAATGACCTGAAAGGGTTGAAAAGAATCACTATGTTTAAAATTAAGGTTCGTTCACTGTAAGTCTGTTGTACCATCCACGAGGAAAGGGAAAAAGCTTGTAGTATATCTACCTCTCATTGAGTCATTGTTCTAAACCACAAGCCTCTCCTTGTCCATGCCTAATGATTTCTGAATTAAGGGCATTGTGTGTTTCGTTCTGATTGCTGATCATGTTCAATGTCCATAAATAGTAAGAATTCTGATGAGATGTAGGATATGAAGTGAGATGTACTGGTGTAGTCAAAATTACGCTAAAAGGACCATTGGATGTTAAGCTGTACATAATTTGGCTTTAATCTATAACTAATAATATTTATCAAATAGAGAACATTATTGTTATAAATGCTTTTAAATATTTTTATTTTTAACTATAATTAAAAATTGAAATTTTAAGTATATAAAATGTGATAAATTATTTTAAAATTATTTAAAACAATAATATACCAATATCAAAATTCATACTAATTTTAGCATGGTATTCTCAATTTTATTTTTTTTACCTTGTTTTATTTAATCATGTTAATAATTAAGTGTCTTTATAACTTACAAAAAAGCCATTTATGAGATTGGAACTTGTGACTTAAAAAAGTCACAAATAAGTAAGTTTACCCGTTGCTCTAAATCCCGTGACAAACCGCTAGTTTCACTTAATTTTATTCTATTTATTTAATTAGGGCCCTGCCTACATGTCTCCTAATGAGTCCAAATCATAGATGGCACCTAGAAAGGTCAATTTAAGGAAAAACAGAGGAGGACTCCTCTTCAGTATAGGAAATGGAGACCAAATAAATAAATAAATAAAAAACGATGATGATTCCCATTTTTAGATGTTACCATGAAAGTGACCTTGTAAGCTCCGTGTATTCATTCTTCGAGCACCGCCACACGTTCATGACTTGCATGCACGTTTTAGTTTCTTCTTCACGCATTGGAATGAATGACACATCAAGTAAAACGCGATTTCATTTCATTTTAACCCAATTTGACGAGTTTAAATTTTTTGTTCAATATTATTCTATCTTATAGAATCTCAGTCATTTATTTTACGATACCCACACGAGACATATGCAAGACCTATATAAATAAATGGCTGAAATTTATTGGATACAATAAGACACCATAATATTTAACAGAAAATCTGAACTATAACTTAGATATATAATTTAGTAGTTACAGTCATCGTCCTTTCATTTCTTTTGACTTTAATGATTAGTGGATAGGAGTCACATTATGCTCTAATAACTCTTAATCATCGTGATTAGAGAGTAATGAATATTCGACAGAACAAAAACAACGTACGTGTCTGCACATGTAAACAGCTCAGCTGTGCAATGAACTGCAACTTAAGTAGAGTAAGTATCACATCGATCATGAAAGCCGACCAGCTAAGCTTTAGATTTGCCAGAAAACTAATGTGTTGTCGCAATGGCGGTTGTCTGATAAGAATTCAATTCATGTCAAATCAGAGTTTTAAGACATTAGTTGAGAAGATCAGAGTAAATCTTAATTTAACTCGAAACACTTCCAAGCTTTTAACAAACAGAACAGACAGGTTTGGTCGAGAAAAGAGCTTCGTTGAAGATTGATGTCTAGTATTGTGTTCGGTCCTTTTCTTACCTACAAATGTGTACTGAAACTGGTGTTAGATTATTTGGTTGCTTATTTAAAAGATAAAAGTATACTTTCATCCTTATCCTACCCGAATTTAAATAATAATGTCAAAATAAACCTTTTTGATATAATATAAGTATCGATGTTTTAAAAATTGAATAAAAATTAAAAATAATAAAAATAAGATTAAAGAAAATTTGTCGTTATTTATCAAAAAAATTAAATTTTAATGAAAAATAGATTAATAAATAAAAATTAACGAATTTATTCTAATTTATAAAAATGATTAATTTTAATAAAAGAAATTATTAAAATAAACTAAACTAAAAAATTAATTAGTTCAAAATTTTTATAATTAAACTGATTAAATATAATTTATAAAAATGATTATTATTTAATAAGAGAAGTTATTAAAATAAATTTCACCTAAAAAATAATAAGTTCAAAAATTTTATAATTGAACTGATTAAATATAATTTATAAAAACAATTAATTTTTAATATTAAAATAAACCTAACCTAAAAAATAACCCGCTGATTGAATGTAATTTATAAAAAATTAATTTTTAATAAGAGAAGTTATTAAAATAAACTTAATCTAAAAAATAATCAGTCCAAAAATTTTATAATTGAACCGATTGAATCAATTTAATTTTTTAATTATTAATAAATAATTGACTATTACACACTTATTTTGTTGGTGTGAAATGCTTAACTTCCCATGTGAGTTTAAATAAAATGATACACGAATACTATAAAATATTTAAATTAAATCACTATATAATATTTAAGTTAAATTTATATTTCGATAAAAAATATATAAAAAAATCTAACTTTTAGCTTATATTTTCTTCCATTTCATTACATCTACCATTCATTACACAAATTCACCAGAGTGCTTTAACATACTTTTGACAAGAACCAGAAAGCTTGGTAGATCAAACTGCAGGAAGACGTTGAAAAATGTAAACACAAAAACCTATTTTTAAGGTTTGTTTTGTATCACATTGTGTCACCAAGGTACATAAGACAGTAACTCTGCGTATACCCACAAATCTGATTTTACATCTTAAATGAAATTCCAAGAAAACCTATAACAGTAAAACCTCAAACCCAAACCTTTTATGGAATTCCTTGTGACTGCTCTCTATGACAAATTCATCAAAAAAAAAAAAAAAGGAAAACAGGCAAGTCGATTAGCCTAATCACGTCTTCGTACAAACTAAAACATCTTGATCAGGAAATTATATGGGATTCACATCATCAGAAAGCTTCAACTATGATACCATTATTGACAGTCACTTATCATCCTATGCAGCAATTCCTGAAACAAAGAATGATCAGAACGAAATGTTCCAGGATGAAAGCAAAATAATGAGGCAAAGAGCACAGATTTAGAATCTCATATACTTAAGTTCCACATGTTAATGTCATGAACGTGTTTTCTTAAGTTACTGTGATAATTAACAAGCGTAAGCAATCGGATATATCAAGTCTTAAGGCATTGCTAAGCAATCTGGCAACTAAATGACTTTTGTTCAGTAGATGGTAACTAGCAAGGCTTTCCCGCAACGTGAAGTCGGGAAGTGTCTAATGATATGACGGCTGTTAGTTGATGCTGAATATGTGCATGGAATCATGAATGACCAAGACAAATAACTGAATCACTAAAATTTTGACTTCAAAAATCGAACAAGATACTGTTAGCAGTTCAAGTGCAAGAGATCATTTTCCTTCACGTTATGACCAAAACTTCATCAGCTCAAATTCTTCATACTTAGCTTTATATGAGTGTCAAAAATAAAGACAAAATTTGAAAAGGGAAAAGAATACAAAGATTTTAAGAGTTGGTAATCGTAGCAGAATTTACTTACCACTATCTGATTGTCTATTGGCAACACTATAACCACCAACATTACCGGTAGAGTTTCTTTTCATAACATCTGCATTTCCAAGCCCAAAGCCAAATGAGGCAGATCGATCTATCTCAGGTGAAGATCTCCAAGTGGGATCTCCATAGAATGAACCATTGTCTTCAAATTCTGTGTAAGCTCTGTCATAACCACCAGCATTTAAAGTTGCAAGTGATGCCATTGATGCAACACTTGTCCCACTGTTTCTTCCATACCCAACCACTCCTAGACCAAAGCTGAAATTCGCATTGCCATTAGTACGGCTGCCACTGTTATAGTTGGCACCAGCACTTTGACCAGAATTAGCAGAGGATCCCCAGAGTGTTCCAATGCTGCCATAGGAACCCATCCCTGAACCCCCACTCCCAGAACCCATAAAAGCATTAGAATTTATTGAGTTTGATGCTTGATGAATGCTCCCATTAGCCCACAAACTTCGAGAAGTTGAACTTAACACAGAACTATTACCCCCATTGCCTAGACCATGAGCAAATGGACTATCATACCTGCTTGAATTTACATTATATGAAGGGCTGAGTCGTCCATATCCAAGGTTAAAAGAAACGTTTGAATTTTCTCCGAAACTTGGACCCAAACCTTGCTCCAAATTAAGATCAAAGCCATAACCAGCACCGAATGGGGAAAAGTTACCCCGACCAACAGTAACAGGACTAAACCTACCATCAATTCTAGTTCCATATCCTCCCCCTGTACCTGAATTATATCCTTGAGTGTAACCATTGAGAAGGCTGGCGACTCTACCAGGACTATAATTAAACCCAGCAAATTGGCCTCGAGTTGGCCCAGGTGATAGTTCTTTGGGAACAGCTCGCTTGACCTCCACCATTTTACCATTTAGTTCATGGAAAACATTGTGCAACACTTTATCTACTGCTTCCTCCGTATCATAAGTAATAAAACCAAAACCTCTTGGCCTTTTCGTGTAGTGGTCATACATTACCACAACATCTGTAATTGTGCCAAACTGATCAAAGTACTTCTTAAAATCACCTTCTGTGACTGTGGATGCTAAACCTCCTACAAATATCTTCTTTGTGCGTGCATGACCAGGTGATCCATAGATGCCGCTGCTGTTTCGGTTCAAAACATTCTGATCATCTCTAGGAACTGCCTTCTTTGCCTCAACCTGAGAAGAGGAAGCATAATAGTGAAAACAGGCACCATTATACTATCTACAGAACCAAGCATCTGAACTTATCGAGTTCTTGAAGTCCAATTCGATTATGAGCAAACCAAAGAAACAAAAACCAAATATTAATTGTACGAAAGTAATTAATCCATTGCATATCCTCATGTGCCTTCCAATTCAATACCCACATGCAAAGCTCATCCCTTCCTTCTGATTTACTATGACCACATCCTTCTGTTGATATAACAATGAATACTTATTACATGGTTCAATCCCAACTTCTGAACTTTGCCCGAAATTGCAAAGATATAAAAACTTAAAAAGGAGAATGCTTATTTGGTCTCGTAAAATGGAAATCAATGCTATACAGTTTCTGGCAACAAATCATATTTTACTTCACCTGTATTTAGATCTCTAGTCAATGAAATGCCTACAATTACATTGAAAATAAGCCGACCTATTACATTTTGTCTAGCCAGTAGAGAAGCATAAATCGTCCCTGATCATCCCCATTAAATAAAACATAGTAATTATGATGGAGCATATTAATTCCTTGATGATCTCCAATAAGAATGAAAAGTTGAATGAAGCTCACTGATCCATGCTCACGAATCAAAATCAGTTATCAAAGCGTTGATATAAATTAGTATTATTGAGAATTTAGCATAACGACTCACAGTTCTACCATCTATGAGGTGCTTTTCCATCACAACCCTCTCGGCAACACCAGGATCAGCAAAAACAACAAAGCCAAAACCTCGTGCTCGGCCTGTAGCCCGATCCTTCATTATCACAGCTTCCCTAACTTCTCCAAAAGCCTGGAAATACTCCTTAAGACGGTCTTCATTTGTGTCCCATGAAATACCGCCGATGAACAACTTTCCAAGCTCCATTTCCATTCTGCATATGAATCCCATCAAGAAAATCTCATCAAACAGGAATCCAAAAGGAATAAAAAACGCTTCGACGATCTTCTGAAGACAGAAACTTGTTTTAAACCAATCAAACCCCGGATCTAAATGATAACACATAATCGGATGCCATCAAACCAATTACAATGAAACAGTCAGTACCATGATATAACTCAGACAACAGAAGACATAATCCGACTTTGTCAGACACCATCAGACATAAGATACCATAATGCAGAATTGCAGATTAGAGCACGAGAAAGAGAAATACCTTTTAAAGTTGGAAAAAAACAAAAGCTTTGGATATATACACAATTATATATCAGAAATGGGCACTCTTGGATTCAATCCAAAGGCATATGCGACCTCTCACCGATCAACGACAACCCAGGACTCCTAAAGAAACAAAGGAGAAAAGCAATCAAATTTTAAAACAAGTTAGTTGAGGCTCCAAAACCCAGAAGTTATATTGACCAAGACATCCAAAAAAAAGCCAGATTTTTTATGTCATCTTAGATTAAACTTGTACCAGAGAAACAACACCCAGATTGACAACTGATATAAGCTAAGATCTGAGAAGAGGCATATGTAGAAGAGAGGCCAAGATAGGCCCTCTTTTTTGCTTTTTCTCTCTCTCTTTTTTATAATTACTGTTTCTGAAGCAATTGGATATGCTTTATATAAGTAATCAATGGATTTTATGTCGCACACAAACAGCATAGAAATATATGCAACATATATAACTATGTAGAGAGAGAAAGAGGGAGAGAGAGAAAGCGGTGAAAATGGGTTTGCTACAAAAAATGGCTGGATTATACATTTATTATATATTATATAGTACAATGTGTATATATCGTGAGAGAGATGAGGAGGTTTTTGGCTATGCTCGTGTATGAACTAAGAAAGTCTCAAAGGAGAAGATGAAAGATGGCGACTTTCATATATCTTTGGTTTTCCTTTTAGTTTCTATTTTTCAAATTGGCCCAATTTTAGTTTTTATAATTAAATTTCAGGACCTCCATTTTCTATTTTTACTTGCTTTCATTATCATATTTCTCACTTACCCTTCCAGCTTCTCAAAGTGTTCATCTTCATCCTTAGATTGTCAGTCACTTCTTGTCCTGGAAATAAAAAATGTCCCATTTTTACTTTTTGGTATTTTGGTTTTCATGAACCGGAAAATATGGAGATAATGAGGAATCTTCACATCGAGATGATTACGACACAAATGATAACCCAGAAAAAAAGAAAAGATGTTGAGTTTACAAACTTTCAACCAACACCAAACAAAAAGTCACATGAAAGGGTGAAAATGTTCAATGTAATTTTGAATACATAAGAATGTTATTTATGACGTAATAAATAAAATGTTCAACTGATAATTTCTTAATGAAAACGACTGAAGAAAGTTTTGAATCATTATTGTTGGATATGGTAATTGCTTCAAATGGAGGTAAGGGATGAAGAAGAGATGTGAATCCTTAACACATTATCACACTTTTGAACAAAGTTAAGAACTAAGGAGGTGATGGTGAAGATGTTGTAAAGTTTATAGGTGAAACTGAGAAGTCCAATATAGGTGGATTTACCCAAATACTGATTATAAAAAAGGGGCTTTCATTGTTATGACTATAACACCTTTACAACATACATAATATATTATATTAAAAAAAATGAAAAAAAAAGAAATGTGTGAAAGACTGAGAGGTTTGCTTTGCTTTGCTTGTCCTCCCGCTCATCCAAAGGAAGGCAACAGACAGCCTGTGTGAGTAGCTCAGTTGGTTATTAAAAAGGAAGTTGAGATCAAGGCCTCAGGTTCGAGTCTTGGCAACGGTAGTGTGGGAGTTCATCCAATGTAGTAACTCCTTGTGCGCACTGAACGTTGGGCTATCTTTTTGAGAAGCTGACTGAGATCAAACCATAATTTACCCCCTTATTACTCTGTCTGATCGGAGTGTGGGGGCACCTGTAATAGGTAATTCCACCTTTTGAGATCAAGGAAGGCAACAGACAGATTCATATCACAACCGCTCTAAAACTCTATCCATTTGGTACATAATGCACATGCAAATCACAATTCTATCACCTTAAGATTCTCTTCTTGCTTTTTCCCTATTTTATTATTCATATATGATAAGTTATAAAACACCATTTTCCCTCTTTTTGATTGAATTACAATTATTACTCAGAAAAAAAAGTCCTCCAAATTATAAAAATAAGTAATTTAAATCCCAAAGCAATTTTTAGTAAAGCTGTAAATATCGTACCGGACTTGATACCATATTGAGTTCTAGTACGGTACTGTATCGGTATTGGTTAGTACTAGGTACCGTTTCAGGTAATTTTTAAAATTTATAAAATTCTCCCTAAAATTTTTAAAATTTGCAAAATAGTCCATTGGTATATTGTACAATTGTACTGTATACTTTACTAGTTTGTTGTTTATATTAACCTTGTTTACAATTTTTATTTAAGAAATTAAAGCATCAAATTATCATAAAAATTTATAATTTACCCCAACTTTTAATAAGATGATTAACTAAGAATAAAGACATACTAAAATATGACACAACAATAACAACAACAACACTTAATATAAATCTCGATGACAGGCAAAGTCTGGAGAGATCTAATAATACGCAACTTTATCCTTAATTAGTGGAAAGGCTATTTAACTAATATACTAAAATATGACTTAATATGACTTAAATAGAACTTGTCATTTGACTTTAAATCACTCAACTCATCGATTAAGTTAATTATAAGACGTAATTTACATATTATTATATACATCTAATGATTTTCCCAATATAGCTCTACAAAATAAACACAAATCTAAATTGAATAATAAAGTTTTAAAAAATCATTATTAAATGATAATTGAATTATTTTACTTGTATTTTTAACTGTTTCATCTTCATAAAAATATTCACATCAAACATATTACTTCTTTTATATCACTATTAAATTTTGATTCATAAAATTGTTTTTGGAAAATAAAAAATTTATTCATTAAAACTATTTGTTTTATATAATCTCATAATCAAGATTAATAAAAAAAAGGGTCCAGGAATTAAATTAAGAGGAGTGCATGACAATGGCTAGAGGATAAGATGGTGAGGTTTTTGATAAAGGAATAGAGAGGAGTGTGATAAGGATCTCCGATCTCCATCCATTTGGACCACACCATACTTGTGTTGGATTTTAGCTATTTATATACAATTTTAACTGTATCCTACGAAGGAATTAGGTGAAAAAGGTCACACATCAAAAGAGAAACTGTAAGAAAAGCTTGAAGTTTACGTGTTGTGGATTACATGAGAGGATAAACAACTCGATCAATGATTAAAAAATTTAATTGATTTAGTCGGTTTAATTATAAAAGTTTTGAACCGTTTAATTTTTCGGTTTGACTTATTTTTTAACTTTTACTGTTAAAAACTGATCAATTTATTAATTTATTAGTCAAATTTTATTAGTTAATGAGTTCTTATAAATTAAAATAAATCAATTAATTTTCATTTAACAATTTCTTTTATCAATTAAGTTTTAAATTATTTGATAGATAACGACAGTCTCTTTAAATCATATTCTAAATTCTTTAATTTTATTCAATCTTTAGTCTATTTTATGAAGGTCTAATATCGTTCGAATTTTTTAAACCTGAAATCTATTGTTCTAATGATTTAACTTTCGATTCGATATTTAAAACATTAGTTTTAGGTTATCATACATAATATAAAAGATGCGGTAAAGTTTGATTTAATTGAGTCTGAAATTAAATTTAATTCATTTGAATTAAAAAATTGAAATTCAGCTATTCCTAAAGTCTAATAAATTTCAATTTTAATAAACATTTTCAAAGTCAACCAATTGTTAGAAAATTAAATGAGCACAACTTGAAATTATTAAAACAAATTCAACTAAATTTTGACTTTAAACTTAAGTTTGAAGAAGTCTAATTTAGTATTATCATTATAATTGATTGACTTATTAAATAATTTATTCATATTAAACAATGTATTTAATATATATTTAAAGAAAAACATATAAAGTATTTAAAATTTGAAATGAACACAAAAAATAGAAAGCTTAAGACATGTTAGATCCTAATAACCCTCAGTTTGTGTTGATCCGACATGTCCTATGGTCTTGACATGGCCGGTTCTGGATTCCTGTTGGGCTGTAAACCACTTGTAGCTTAAAGAAAATAGGTCTTTAGTCTATTCCAACTTGCTAGCATTGAATTATAGATTGTGTCTTCTTAATTTATTTGGTAATTGAATAATAAATTAGGACCGACCCACATGTTTATAATTTAAAGTCCAATAATTCAAAACTTATGTGATTATTAATCACAATGTTTCTAAGGTCTAGGTGCTCAATCTTAAAATACATGCATGTCCAATTACTACATCTTTATGAACATGCTTTTAGGTAAGTTTGTTGCAACCAACTTGTTAGAAGGTAGTTGGTGAAATTTCAGTTGATTTACTTCTTATTCTTATACTAAAATTTCTCATTTTTTAAGTCATTTAACTCCACAATATTATATAAAAAGAAATTAGTCAATATATTAAATCGTAATAAAATTAGTAAAAAATTGGATAAATGTCAAAATTTTGAGATATGATTGCAAAAAATTGTTATTATTCATCGAAAAATATAAAATTTAATTGAAAGAGAAATCTGTTAGATGAAAATTAATCCTTTTTTAATCTATAAAAATTGACTAATTATTTAATAAATTGATTAATTTTTAATAATAAGAATTTTTAAATAAATTGATCCGAAAAGTTAAAAATCGAATTAAAAAGTTGATCGATTCAAGTTTCTCACGGTAAAATCATTAAAACTGTTGTGAAACTTATTTTTAAAGCAAATGATATTTAGGTTAATCAAACTTAAAATTAACGTGTTTGACTTGGTTTTAATAAGATTAAGATTGAATTTTCGAATTTAAACTCCAACTATTTAATTTAAAATTAAAAATTTTAAAGTCAAAATAACATTTTAAATTTTAATTTATAAAAAAATAATTTTTTTTGTTACAACAAAGAGAAACGAAAACTACCTCATAAAAAAAATATCACAGACATCAGCCCATATAATTAAAGAGATGGCTTCAAAAATATCATCCAAAATCTGAAATTTAAAGCAATACCATGATCCAATTTAGTCAGACAATTTACGACAAAATTACACTAGCGAAATATATACCGAATAAAGCAACGCCAATTTTTAACAAGTGAAGTTTGAATATACACGAGACATTTACGGGAAGTCCCGTAAGCCTCCCCTCCCTGCAAAACTCTCCTTAAACCCTAATTTTGCCAACCATGCTACAAAGTATAAACGCCTCTCTCTCTTAAATGTTACATATTTCTAGAATGAAGTCTCTGAGATCCCTCATTTTTCCATTACCCATCTCCACAGCTAAACCTTCTTTAGTTATCTTCCTTTTACCATCAAAAAGATATAATTTTTACTCCAACGCAATTGACCCCATTTCTCTCCAACTCAAATCTTCCATGGTTTCGGCGAAGTCCTTGGCTTTTACGTGCCGTCACAGAAGTCTGCACTCACAAGCGTCCTGTCGTTTTCCTTTTTCGTCCTCAGGCGCAATTCACGTGATTGTTGGTACCATGTTCGCTGGTAAAAGTACCACTCTTTGGCGGCCAATTCAATCGGGAAGAGGACTTGGCAGGTTTTTAATTGTTCTCTGTCGTTCGTGTTTATCTTTGATATATATGTGACCTGGGTTTGGGGTAAATTCTTGTTCTTTGGCTTGTGTTTCTCTATTTGATACGTGATATTAGTTTTTATGTTACTTATGTTAGATTGATGTTTGCGCCTAAGAAACTAATTATATATGTTTTTTCTTCTTTGTTGTGGAATGTGCATTTTTATCTTTGTGTGAACACCGGAAATAAATTTTTTGCGGCGTTTTCCTCTCTTTTGGCGTGATTTGATGGGAGGCTTTTTGGTTCAATTCTTTCTTGCACCGAGGAATGTGGTCATCAGCGCTTAGATATTACCAGCTTTCAGGTTAAAAGCGTGCTCAATTTGGATAAAGCATTGAAGAGTCTTTGTTCAACGGGAAAATTGAGTGCAGCTGTCGGGCTATTATGGCGTACAGGTTCAATTGTAGATGAAGGGACATATGCTGTTTTGTTGCAAGAATGCATATATAGGAAACAGTATAAGAAAGGGATAACAATTCACGCTCAAATAGTCATTGTTGGCTATCTTCCTCATGAATACCTGAAGACAAAATTGCTGATATTGTATGCCAAATCTGGCGATTTGAAAACTGCGCATGTGTTGTTTGAAATGTTGATAGAGAAAAGCTTGATTTCCTGGAATGCAATGATTGCTGGCTATGTGCAGAAAGGGCTTGAAGAAATGGGATTGAATCTTTATTTTGAAATGAGACAAAAGGGATTGACACCAGATCAGTATACATTTGCATCAATTTTTAGAGCTTGTGCTGCTTTGGCAATACTGATGCATGGAAAGCAAGCCCATGCCCTTATGATAAAGTGCCATATTAGAGAAAATGTTGTTGTTAATAGTGCCCTCATGGATATGTATTTCAAGTGCAGCAATCTTTCTGATGCACGCAGGGTCTTTGATAAATCATCAAACAGAAATGTAGTTACCTGGACCTCTTTGTTATGTGGCTATGGCCAACATGGAAGAGTTTCAGAGGTATTGGAATTATTTTGTAGGATGAAAGATGAAGGTTTCAAACCAAATTATGTTACTTTTTTAGCAGTCCTTTCTGCCTGTAGCCATGGAGGTTTAGTTGATGAAGGTTGGGATTATTTCTCTTCTATGGAAAGGGATTATGGTATACAACCTAGAGGGCAGCATTATGCAGCCATGGTTGACCTAATAGGTCGTGCAGGGAAGTTACAAGAAGCCTATCAGCTGGTTTTGAAGTCACCTTGTAAGGAACACTCAGTTGTATGGGGTGCTTTGCTTGGTGCTTGTAGAATTCACGGAGACATAAACCTTGTGAAGCTTGCAGCTACGAAATTCTTTGAAATAGACCCAGCAAATTCTGGAAAGTATGTTGTCTTATCTAATGCCTATGCAACTTATGGGTTTTGGGATAGTGTTGCAAAAGTTAGGGGAATGATGAGAGAATCAGGGATATTAAAGGAACCTTCTTATAGTAGGATTGAGGTTCAAGGGGAGGTCCATTTATTCTTAATGGCCGACAAATCACATGCAAAATTTGAGGATATAAATGACACAATTTTTCAAATGATCTGCGTTTTAAAGGATGCCGGCTATGTTCCTGATATAAGTTACTAATAAATGAAATGAAGCTTGTTGACTTTATATTTTTATCCCTTAATGAGGTTAAAGCTGGGTTAATTGAAAGCTGGAGTTCACTGTCTTCTGACTTGTTGGATAGGTATGGTACAGAAGGTGTGTTGTATAATGTTATACATAAATGTACCATGAAGTTGTTCATAATTATGTTATCATAGCTATGTAAAAAGTCACAGCCTATAGGAATGTTGCAGCAACTTCTAGGACACAAAGAGGGGCAAACAAAATTCTGTAAACTTTTCTTCATTCAACAAGCAAAAAGTTCGAATTCAGTTAAAGGGAAAGGAAGAATTGCAGGCAATATGGTTGGCATGTTTTTATTAGGAAATTGGTTTGGGTTCTTCCATGCTCGAGTTCTTGACCGCTTATCATTTTATGCTGAATCAAGCATTGCCAACACTGTGCACATGCTTTAGTTTTGCTTCCGAAGTCTAATGACATTCTTGGTGAGTGCTTGGTATTTTCTAACCTATAGGATGCAAGGGCTTGCTGTTTTCAATATTTTATCTTCAGTTAAACTGTTTGTTTGTGTGCTCTCCAGCAGCCTGACTTTTATTTCCTAGGAAGCTTGTTCTTTCCCGTATAAATAAGCTAGTTGCTTCTTACTTTGTCTTACTCTATATTAGTGGTGGGATCTTGGACCTGCTTGCTGTTGATATGTTTCCATTATATTATTTCTTGCTTGCCTCCACACCCTACCGGGGTTCTTCTGTCAACTTATTTTCCATGAACTTTGGGGTTCTGTCGTGAGTGAAACTGTAGTTTATGAAGATTATAAATTTTATGTTTAGAATCTAGATTTATATGCATTGGGAACTTGAACATCACTAGATGTTCAAATCTTGATTGTATAATTGGTGCCTTCTAGGAGTAGAAATTGATTGATTAATTCCATGCTAATATTTCTGGCATGCAGGAAGGTGGAAATTATAAAATTGAGCAAGGACACAAGATATGGATTGGATTCAATATTTACCGATGATGGGGTGAAATTGCCATGTTGGAAATTATAGTACTTGTCATTATTTGGATAGAAAATTGATTCTGATGCTTATGATCAGGTATTTTAATGCCACGAATATGACATCTTTCTTTTACTGTCAGAATGTTTAGGAATACTCTCATTTGTCATGATTAGATCCACGTTATGAATCGTAGGAAGCCACTGTTTCCACTGACATTTTAATTCATGATATTCTTTCTCCAAAGTAAAATTACAACCGAAAATCAAGATGCTTGGATCTTTTATGAGGTAAGATTTGTGCTTAATGGTTTCTCTTATAGTGACCGATGACATGTAGATGGTGATGACTAGATGTTATCAGCGTTGCACAATTCTTTGGAGACGGATATGATTCGTGAAGCTGCTGATCTTGGTAGTAAAACTATATTATGCTGACCTTGATGGTGACTATTTGAGGTATTATCCACGGTAGTACTATTTGCAACCATGTGCTCAATTGTTCCCCTTTCGTTCTACCCTTTATTTAATCCCGTGCTGTTTGACTTTGTGCTGCACATTTCGTCGAAACTACACGTTGACAGTTGATTGAAATATTGTTTGCAGGAGTAGATTTGGTTCTGTTCTCGACGTAATTCCTCATGCTGATTCCGTAGCATTGTAAACTGTGCGGGAGATGTGCATTCTTTATCTTGAAGGAAACAGAAGAGATGCCTGTATGTAGGCATGGCTGTGCAAGCTGCAAGAATTGTATTAAGGCCGCAGATGGTTCAGTGTGGCTCTCGTGTAATTAAAAATTAATTAATTTCAGGCGTTTTGTATTGACAAGCAAAATGTGATCCGCCATCAAACTTCTCGGAGGCATCCATATCAACCCTAGGCATTGCAGTTATTTCTCTGTAAGATACAGAACCTGCAACAAAGAACAAAAGATGGTATTTTGATCTCAGAGCATAGTGCCTCAGAATTGCAGAATAACAGCAAGGCTTATAAACAAGCCATGCAGTCCCGAAAGATGTTATTTTGATCTGAAAGTATAGTCTTTGGCACAAAATCATTGAAGACTATACACATTCACTACATAAATGTACGTCTCATGGCCAGTCCCAATAGGTTATAGCAGCAACGCCGCTCCCAAGGGCGATGGAATATGAGCCCACCCCTAGACGGAGGAGCTCGCGGGAATCCAGCGAGTACCTTCAACGTCAACGTGCAATGATTTACGACGCTTCACTAGGGATTTACAAACAACAAAATAATGGTTTGCCCCAAATCAAAGTAAACGATTTCGTTATGAAACCGCGTCAAAACATATAAAGGAGAAACGAAGAGAGAACAATTCCGTCAAAATATTAATCATGAAATGTATGTCTCATGGCGAGTCCCAGATTGTAATCGCGGCAACGCTGCTACACAAGGCGATGGAATATGAGACCACGCACCGTGGACGGAGGAGCTCTCGCTGGAGTAAGAGGACCTCTGACGGCCCACGGCATCCATTTCTGACGTTTTCTTAGGGTTTTGCAAACATTGATGCATATGAGCTTGCCACTATTGAAAGGATGGAATTTTTCGCAAAATCCCCGTCATAGTTGTTTCAAATCAAACAATTGAAGATCAGCAAAACTCAAAACCCTAACTCATGAACCATGAAGACCAAACCAATTACCAAAAGCAAACCATAAATCCAAACACCCAAAAACCAATATATATTCCACTATAACACTAGAGCTATAGAGATTAAGAAGAACACAACTTTTAGATAGTAGAGTACAACAGAAGGTTGTTGAACGGTGACATTTTATAGAAAGTTACCGCCGCCAATTCACTGCTTAAGGGATTAGGGTTTTTCAATTCATTTTGTGATTGATACTTAGAGTTGAAAGACAGACAGCATAATTCTAGTGGGCCGATGTTTCTATAGAATCCAGTCATCTCCATTTACCTACATATCACAAAGCCTTGATCTTTTTTGCTTCAAGGACGAGCTTGGCATCGCCAATTCACACTCGAATGGTTCTGGGAAAAGTTTGACATTAAAAAAAATTAAAATCAAATTTCAGATAAATTGTAATACAGGTCTTTACAAGTGATTATCTTATTTAAACTTCTTAGTACTTAGATTTATTGAACCAAACAACTGGAAGTGAAGACTTCAAATAGACATTAGGAAACCAAAATTATTGTAGAATTCTTTTTCTTCTTGCATGAAAAGTTTGCATCTTGGGCCAACGCAGATTCTTGAGCAAGAGGGTGTCCTATTTAATTAGTTTTTCACCCATAAATCTGAAATTTAGAATTTATGATTGGTCAAAATATTGATTGTCCAGTGATGGCCTGGACAGTATTTCCTCATATTATAATTTGCTTCCAAGTCTTTTGTTTCTCCTCAATTCATATTTAGACTTCAGTAGTGGCTTATGGTTCATTTATAGCACACCCTTTTCTTCCTAATACCAAGTTGGTATCCAGAGTTTATGGAAGTGATTACAAAAATATCACACTGGATTCATGCTTTTACGTGTCATTACTGAACAAAGTAGCATTCTTAACAAATATGTGGGAGCTAGCTAAGAAAAAGATTGAAGGAATCACAGGCTACTACTAGGTATTAACATTCAATAAAGATACTGAGTTAAAAGTGACATGCTAGGATTATTTGATAAAAACAAAAATTAAATCTCTACTCAAAAGATCAGAGTATCAATATGCATCTCAAACTGGTGGATTTAAGAAACTGATGCCAATAACACTGTGTGCAAACAGCCCACCAGCTCAAAGGGAAAGAAATGACACACCAATTCATGATGATGAAGTTGACCTCATGTAGCATTTCCACCCTCATGCTTTAGAAAATTCATCCATCTTCCTCCGATCCAACATCCATGTTGTTCTTTTTGCAAAAGCGTTGTTTGCCTTTTCTTTGCTCTGTAATGAAATTCCATGGAACATATAGGATGAAAATCAGCTTTTAATAAATTTGAAGTACAAGTGGACATTTATCAACCGAGTCTTTCTCAACACCACTAAGGACGTGCATACGAGAGAACTGTAGAGCAATCTCAATTTTATGCTTGTGATGTAATTTTACCTGCCTAGTAGGACTCTGCCATTGTTACAATAGGAAAAATATAAGCCATCACCTTCTAAATATATGAAGACGGGGAAAGGATTTTGCACAAGCAGAAATATACCATTACTCTACAGCTTGCAACACAGAAAATATCATATCCTCAGATGTAAAACATATTCGACAACTTTTGATCATTTACACAGTTCGCATAAAGGATGCCGGTGCTGGGCTGGCCAGGTGACCGTGAACCATGTTCAACTGAAATTAAGGCCTAATTATTAATCATAATTTCGCATAGACTGTACCAAATTCATGGTGAGACAGTTTCACCACATACAATTCCATCCAAAGATTTATCGGTAGGTACATGATTAAAACACATAGCTAGGCTCTTTTCATTGAAGTAATTTGAATGATAGGAATTACTGACAGAGAAGTTAAAGCAGAGTTCGTTATCTACCTAACATGTATACATTGAGGCATAGAGCAAAACTGCTCATGTTTGAGCGACTACAGAAACTAATTGCCACTGCACTACCCTCTTAACAGC
Organism: Erythroxylum tenue; assembly: GCA_027568955.1. Lineage (NCBI taxonomy): Eukaryota > Viridiplantae > Streptophyta > Magnoliopsida > Malpighiales > Erythroxylaceae > Erythroxylum > Erythroxylum tenue. Next base: position 3,247,347 of record JAOSBM010000003.1, read on the forward strand.
CTTTCCAGAAGTGGCCTACTATTCACATGAAATGCAAGTTGTATCACTGTTCAAGTTAGTGACACTGATGCACAAAAATAGCATGATCATTACTTACATATACTTAATTGAGAAACAACAAAAAGGAGTTAGGTGAATTTCATTCCTTGTATGTGGCTTGCCAGCATCGTTCTTTTCTTCAATAACCATGGAAAGGAGCCTGTTTAAAATAATTCACTGCAAATTCATCACTCTCCAACTGGTACTCCCTTGCTGATATTAATCAAAAGAGTATACATACTAGCACTCATCACCAAGAAGGTGAAATCATTTGTTTAATGTTGGCAGAAAATGTTTTTGGTTCTTCAAGCATATTCTTCACCACTGGATTAAAAGAACCACACATAAGACAAACCAAAGGTAAAGACATCTACTCCTTGGGTGCTTGATTGAATTGTACCTTCCGTTTTACTTTCATCACCTGCATCTTCAGTCTTTACTATATCAGAATTTAGAGCCCGAGCAATTTGTTTGACATGATTCAACCATAATTTCTTGGGTGGAATACCTGAAAAGCATCTTGGATGAGTAAACTTTTAACAAAACAAACTACAACGAAATATACTACACCTATTAAAATGCATATGATCCATATAAAGGACAATCAGCAACACGAAAGCAACATTATTTGAACTTACAATTGGAAGCTGTATTTCCTTGCAAAATCAACTCTGCAGCAGTTGTGTGATTTGCAACAACATCCAGTGGGTCATGAAGTGATCGTGCAAGATGTTTTATATGATTTAGCAACGGTCTCATAGGCAATTGAGAGAACTTATGAGCCGGAACTTCTGGGGCTACAAAAAAACAACACCAAAAAAAGGATGATGGGTACGTCATCGTTTTCATTTAGAATATAGTTTATAATTTTCATGTTGGAAGCAGTGAAATCAACTACAAGTCTTACCAACAGAATTTTTAGATCTGCACTTAGCATTTGTTGCCTTTGATCAGTAGAAACTTGGGCGCAAGGCTACTGCCTTGAATGGTAACAATGGTGCTAGAAATCATCTCACAACACTCGTTAGTTGTGGGCATAAGAATTTCATCCTTACTTGCAATACCTTGATTGGGTTGAAGGTCCAAACGAGCAACTTCAGCTTGTTGCCTCCAGAGCTGATAATTCCTAAGCCTTCTAGCAAGATGTTTCTCCCTCCAAGTGATCCCCTGAAGCCAAAGTTCCAAATGTCTTCAATAATTCACAGTCTAAATCTTAAGCCAGCGAACATTGACGGTAAACTATAGCAATTTTCCTTTCATAGGAGATGGGATTTGAATACAATGTTAGTGATAGGAGTTAGTATCTCCCAAAAGCAGCAGCCTCATTTCAGTCACTTAAAATTTGGGTGGACAATAAGATTTGATTTTCCTTTCCCCGTAGCTTAACAAAATTTCTGACCAAAACAAACCAAGTAACTGCGTTGGGTATGAAGTCATTACTAACACCTCTATAGAAGAATGAACAGGCATCATCCAGCATTCCCTTTCGGCACTGCCAGCAAAGTAAAGTGTTATAGGTAATAGCATCAGGCTGTATTCCTTCAGTCTGCAACTTTGAAAAGAGATTTATAGCCTCTTGAATGCGGTCCATCTTGCATAAGCCATTAATGAGAGTGTTATATGTGACTATATCTGGTGCAAATCCTCGATTAATCATATCCCTTAGAAATTCTAAAGCATCATTTACTCTATCATCTCTACATAGACCATCAATCAATATATTGAATGAAATACTACTAGGAGTTACCCCTTTCATCATCATTTCTTCAAATAAACCCCACGCTTTTTCAACAGCCCCAACTTTGCAGAGTGTCTTCATTAGGCCATTGTATGTGATTTCATCAAGAAGGCATCCCCTAAATAACATCTTATTTACAAGCTCAAGTGCTTTTTGGATATCATCCCTCCTCAAGAAAGCTTGTATTAATGTATTATAAGTAACTGTATTGGCAACCACACCCTCTAACAGCATATCCTGGTACAATGCCAAGGCCTCCTCCATCCTATCAACCTTGGACAGACCAAAAATCAAGGTATTAAATGTAAATATGTCAGGTTTGCATCCTTTTCTTGACATTTCACCAAGCATCTCCATTGCTTTTTGCACATTCAAATCCTTGCATAAGGCAGAAATTAAGACATTATATCCCACCGTATTTAGAGCAATTCCTCCAGCTGACATCTGTGCTAAAAGATGGTCAACTTCCTCTAGTTTTCCTTTCTTGCAAAATCCATCAATTAAAATTGTGTATGTGAATTCATTGGGCACGCAACCCTTATCAGCCATCTCATTAGCCAATTCAAGAGCTGAGTTAAGAAGCCCATTCTTGCAATACCCATGAATTAGGGTGTTAAATGTGTAAACATCTGGTCTGCAGCCAATTTTTAACATCCTATCGTGTAGAATAGCTTTGGCTTCATTCAATCTTCCACTCATTATATACCCATTAATCAAGATATTGAAGTGCACAGCATTTGGACCCGGGACTTTGTCAAACAATGCCTGTGCTTCATCAACTCGTCCTGTTCTACATAATCCATGCATAAGAACCCCATACGTCATATCATTCGGGGTGAATTCCCGAAGAAGTAACCGATCCACTAATTTTGCTCCCTCATGAATCCTTTTGAGCCTACAGAGGCCATATACAACATCATTAAAGGTATCGATGTCAGGCATGCATCTCATCACCAACATTTCCTGTAGAAGTTTTGATGCCTCATCTACTCTGTTTCTTTTTGCAAGAGCACTTATCAAAGTTTGGTAAACAATTGAATTTGGCACACACCCATGTTTTGTCATGTCTCTGAGGAGCGAGCATGCATTATCCACTTCATTAACCATACAAAGTGCTTTCATCACCACACCAAATGTGTAGACCGTTGGTGAAACACCCTTCCTTAACATATAATAGAAGATGTTGGATGCCTCGCTAGGACAATTAGTAGCAACCAGTATATCCAATACAGCATTATAAGATCTAAAACTTGGTTCACAAAAAAAAACATCTTTCATCTCCAGTAACAATCTAGTAGCTTGTCCTGGCAAGCCAGCTCTCCCATAATACTTCATAATCACAATGAAGAGGGACTCTCTAAAAACGATCCCTTCCTCTTTCATCTTCAACAACAACCTATCAATAACCTTGAACTCTTTAGACATTCCAAGCTTATCTATCAAGGCAAAATACACCTCAAATGAGTGGCAATACCCACTCTGAGCACCAGCCCATTGGAACAACTCCAATGATGTGGACACATCAAGAGGCAACTGAAGCAGCTTACAAAGCTGAAATGGGGTGATTTTATATAATGACCTTCGAAGCTCTTTGAGGTCAAATGGTTTGAGCAACCTTTCCCATTCGTTCTCACATTCAGATCCATCATCTTTCAAATCAGTATAATATCTATAAAACCCAGATGGGACAAGCGTTAAACAGTGGGGTTTAGGCAGAGACTTCAGGGTTTTGCTCACATGGACAGCAAGTTTTGGTGTTGTTAACATTTAGTACACTGTCAGAAGTAACATGAGTAGCGTCAACTACGGATAACTCGAAGAAGCAATTCACTGTCACGTACCTTAATGGAAGAGATATGGTAGCCACTAAGATACCCGGTTGCCAAAATGAATATAGTTTGCTCCGGACTTGTGCTTATGGGCGCCTCCGCCGTAGCCCACCATGAGGGGAGGATATCATTCAGCTAAGAAGAAATTGCAAAGTGTATTAAAGACGGCGACGGCGAGAGTCCTGAAAATTAAACAACAAGAGATCCTATTTTCAAGAAAAAACTATCTTACATGAATTGGGTCAAAGTAATATTATTTTTATTCTTATTTTAGTTAATTCCTCATCTATGCCTTTTCTGATTGGACAAACATGGAGGAGCAAACTATATTCATTTTCACAACTGGCTATCCTTTTGCAAATTCCTCATCAATGCCTTTTCTGATTGCTTCTCCAGGTTTGTCCAGTCCTCTTCTAGTCACTAAACAAATTCACAATCTCGATTGTATTTCACCTAATTCTTCTGGAAGCAAATACCAACTCTCATGACATTAAACATCTAAGAAGGAACAAAAAACACAAAGACTAAAGCTTCAAAACCATTCGCATTATGAGCACACATCCTTAAATTTCAAATCAAGCTCGACACAAATCATGAAAGTAGGTATGAATAAACCGTCAAGCAGGATAGTAATGGCAACAATATATACCACAGGGTACACACAAGGTTCTGCTGAGACGAGTCTCCAAATCGTATCTTCAGAGACACGCACATTAGCATGCATAAACAAAAAGAACCTGTAAATAGAAGAATCTACACCAACACCATAAATGCCAGCAAATCAACTGACCCTTATCGAAACATAATCATAACTCACAAAACAAAAAACAACCCAAAATTTAAAAGATCAAATGGGAAATGGGATTGGTCAAAGAAAGCATGTTGAGAATGAGAAAGAAGATAAATACTCACCTTTTATGCTGAGGGTAGTAATCTGTAACAAGTGAACGAAAGAGCAATACAAACGTGAAACAGGAGCCTTTGTAATCCGATTTGAGCAAAGCTGGGTGATAGGTCTGAGAGGTCAGTTGGTGACAGCCGTTTTGTAGAATTTTTTTTTTTTTGGCCAAACTCAGAGAACTAGACGCCATCTATTAGGCCTATCACTCGCTTTTTGCACACCCACCCTTGGAGCTGAAGGAGAATATGACGTTTTCGCACTTCGTCACGAAACGACATGTCGTTTTAAGATTTGAGAATTAAATATTAAAATCCAAGTAAGAGAAAATGCGAATACATTGCTGTGAGTACATGAAATCAAAAGAAAAAAAAAATTTCCAGAAATAAAGAAATTAAGAGAAAAAGGAAATTATTAAGCAAAATAGACCATAATCTTGATTCTTATTACTCCTTTGCCAAGAATTTTTTTAGTAGATAATATCTAATAAATTGTTGCATAAATTAATCAAATTTTATCTCAATTAATTTCAAATAAAAATATCAGCAGTGACCTTTTATAGAAAAATATCGCCGTCAATACAGTGCTTAAGGTCTGTTTGCCAATTCAGTGCTTAAGGCCTGTTTGGTTAGATATTAATTGATGGAATTAAAAGTAATGTGATGAAAAGAAACGGAACGGTTTATAATAGAATTGAATGTAATATATTGAAAAGTTGTTTGGGAAGAATGAAAGGATTCATAATGTAATATTGTGAAATGTTATTTGGAAGATAGATGGAATGTAATGTAATGTATAATAAATGACTATTACACCCTTATATTAAAATAGTTATTGCAGAAAGTTTATTATTTTATTATTAATTATATACAATTTATTATTAATTATATAAAAATATTTATTAATTATTTAATATATTTTATTTTATTTTATGTGATTTATATTTAAAATAATTTATTTATATTTATACAAACAATTAAAGATTTATTTTTTATATATTTTCTATTTTCATTAATAAAAATTTTATTAAATTTTCTATTTTTATTAATTATCGTCAATGTATTATTAATTATTTAATATATTTTATTTTATTTTATTCTATGTGATTTATATATAAAAATAATTTATTTATATTTTTATTTATATAGAAATATATACAAACAATTAAAGAATAATTTTTAAATATATTTTCTATTTTCATTATTAAAAATTTTATTTTTATTTTTATTAATTATATACAATTTTTTATTAATTATATAAAATATTATTATTAATTATTTAATAAATTGTATTTTACTAAATTTTATTCTATTCTATTCTATTTTATATATTTCTATATAAGTAAAAAATAAATAAATTATTTTTAAATATAATTTTTATTTTATTATTAAATATATAATTTAATAATAATAATAATTTATTATTATTATTATTATTTAATAACATTTATTATATTAAATATTATTATATTATTTTTAATATATAATTATATTATGAATCAATCACCATTGATATTAAGAAGAATTATTGAGACTATATTAAGTAGTATGTATTTATTAGTTTACATTCCATCCTAAATCTCCCGAGTCGAA
>JAOSBM010000003.1:3265127-3277367 GCA_027568955.1 Erythroxylum tenue
GATTTCTTATTTTCACTGTTTATGATAGAATGGAACATAACATGAAGCTCTCTCCTTCCATCCCATTCCATCTCATTCTATTATGAAACCCTCAATAAAATAATAAAAGTGTGTTACGTTCCTTCTCATTCTATTACTAATCCTTCGACCAAATAACGCCTAAGAGATTAGGGTTTCTCAATTTCATCCGGTGATTGAGACTTCTTAGTGGGCCGATATTACTGTAGAATCTAGTCATCTCCATTTACTTACAGTACATAAGATAGCACAAAGCCTTTACCTTTTTTCTTCAAGGGACCCAATTTCGGCTCGATTTAGAAAGAGTTTGAAATTTTAAACAGAATGTCATACATAAATGCAACTGATGGAGATCTATCCAAGTGATTATCTTATTTAAAAACTTCTAATACTTGGATTTACTGAACCAATTAGCCGGAATTGAAGACTTCAATTAAACATTAGGAAACCAAAATTGTTATAGAAGTCACTTTCTTCATGCAGGAAAAGTTTGCATCTTTGGCCAATGCAGATTCTTGAGCAAGAGGATGTCCTTTTCAATTAATTTTTCACCAATAAATCTGAAATTTAGAATTTATGATCGGTCAAAATATTGGAGGTCCAGTGATGGCTTGTACAGTCTTTCCTCGTATATTGTTTCTCCTCAATTCATAGTTAAGACTTTATTAGTGGCTTATAGTTCATTTATAGCACACCCTTTTCTTCCTAATACCAAGTTGGTGTCCAGAGTCTGTGGGAGTGATTACAAGAATATCACACTGGATTCATGTTTTTACATGTAATTAGCTGAACAAAAAGTAGCATTCTTAACAAAAATGTAGGAGCTAGCTAAGAAAAAGATTGAAGGAATCACAAGCTATTAGGTATTAACATTCAATAAACATTATAATTATTTGCCAATAACAAAAATTGAATCTCTACTCAAAAGATCAGAGTATCAATATGCATCTCAAACTGGTGGATTTGAGAAACTCATGCCGATAACCCTTTGTGCAAACAACCCACCAGCTCAAAGGGAAAAGAAATGACACACCAGTTCCTGATGATGAAATTAAGCTTCTGTAGCATTTCCACCCTCATGCTTTAGAAAATTCATCCGATCCAACATCCATGTTCTTCTTTCTGCAGAAGCATTGCTTACCTATTCATTGCTCTGCTATGAAATTCCATGGAACATATAGGATGAAAATTAGCTTTTAATAAAGATTTGAAGTGCATGTGTGCATTTATCAACCGAACCTTTTTAACACCGCTAAGGACTTGAATACAAGAGAACTGTAGAACAATCTCAATTTTATGCTTGTGATGTAAGTTTACCTGCCTAGTAGGACTCTGCCAGTTTTACAATAAGAAAGCTATAAGACATCACCTTCTAAATATACGAAGACAGGGCAAGGATTTGTACAAGCAGAAATATATCATTAGTCTACAGCTTGGTAAAACATTTTGCAGCTTTTGATCATGTACACAGTTTCAAGGATGCAGGTGCTAGGCTGGTCAAGTGACCGTGAACCATGTTCAATTGAAATTAAGGCCATAATTATTCATCATACATTCGCATAGACTGTACCAAATTCATGGTGAGTGAGCTTCACCACATACACTTCCATCTAAAGATTCATCAGTAGGTAAAAAACACAGACTTGGGCCGTTTTCATTTAAGTAATTTGATTGATATGAATTACGGTCAGCAGAAGGTACACCTAACATGTATACATTGAGGCATAGAGCAAAACTGCTCATGTTTGAGCGACTGCAGAAACTAACTGTCACTGCACGACCCTCTTAACAGCCTTTCCATAAGTGGCCTACTATTCACATGAAAAGCAAGTTTGTATTACTGTTCAAGTTAGTGACATTGATGCACAAAAATAGCATGATCATGACTTACGTATACTTCATTGAGAAACAATGAAAAGGAGTTAGGTGAATTTCATTCCTTGTATGTGGCTTGCCAGCATTGTTCTTTTCTTCAATAACCATGGAAAGAAGCCTGTTTTAAATAATTAACTGCAAATTAATTACTCTCCAACTTGTACTCCCTTGCAGATATTAATCAAAAGAGTATACATACTAGCAGTCATCACCAAGAAGGTGAAATCATTTATCTTCACTTACATCAATGTTGGCAGAAAATGTTTTTGGTTCTTCAAGCATACTCTTCACCACTGGATTAAAAGAACCACACATAAGACAAACCAAAAGTAAAGACATCTCAATGTTGGCAGAAAATGTTTTTGGTTCTTCAAGCATATTCTTCACCACTGGATTAAAAGAACCACACATAAGACAAACCAAAAGTAAAGACATCTACTCCTTGGATGCTTGATTGAATTGTACCTTCCGTTTTACTTTCATCACCTGCATCTTCAGTCTTTACTACCTCAGAATTTAGAGCCCGAGCAATGTGTTTGACATGATTCAACCGTAATTTCTTGGGTGGAATACCTGAACAGCATCTTAGATGAGTAAAATTTTAACAAAACAAATTACAACGAAATATGCGACACATATTAAAATCCATACCATCCATAAAAAGGACAATCATCAACATGAAAGCAACATTATTTGAACTTACAATTGGAAGCTGCATTTCCTTGCAAAATCAATTCTGCAGCAATGGTGTGATTTGTAACAACATCCACTGGGTCATGAAGTGATCGTGCAAGATGTTTTATATGATTTAGTAACGGTCTCATAGGCAATTGAGAGAACTTATGAGCTGGAATTTCTAGGGCTACAAAAAAACCAAAAAAAAAGATGATGGGTACGCCATCGTTTTCATTTAGAATATAGTTTAAAATTTTCATGTTGGAAGCAGTGAAATCATCTACAAGTCTTACCAACAGAATTTTTTAGATCTGCACTTAGCATTTGTTGCCTTTGATCTGTAGAAACTTGGGCAAGGCCATTGCATTGAATAGTAACACTGGGGCTAGAAATCATCTCACAACACTCGTCAGTTGTGGGCATAAGAATTTCATCCTTACTTGCAATACATTGATTGGGTTGAAGGTCCAAATAAGCAACTTCAGCTTGTTGCCTCCGGAGTTGATAATTCCTACGCCTTCTAGCAAGATGTTTCTCCCTCTCTTCAACACTCATAGATTGTCTTCTTTGTCTGTCCCGCAGGCGCCGTCTTTCCCTTTCTTGCTCCTTATGCAAATTCCTCATCAATGCCTTTTCTGACTGCTCCTCCATGTTTGTCCAGTCCTCTTCTAGTCAATAAACAAATTCACAATCTTGATTGTATTTCGACTAATTCTTCTGCAAGCAAATACCAACTCTCATGAAAATAAACATCTAAGAAGGACAAAAAACACAAAGACTAAAGCTTCAAAACCATTCACATAAAAGTGACCACAGATCCTTCAATTTCAAATCAAGCTCGACACAAATCATGAAAGTAGGTATGTATAAACGACCATACAGGATAGTAATGGCAAAAATATATACCACAGGATACGAACAAGGTTCTCCTGAGACCAATCTCCAAACCGTATCTTCAGAGACACGCACATTAGCATGCATAAACAAAAAGAACCCGTAAATAGAAGAATCTACCATTACTCCATAAATCCCAGCAAATCAACTGACCCTTATTTAAACATAATCAGAACTCACAAAACAAAAAACAACCCAAAATTTAAAAGATCAAATGGGAAATGGGATTGGTCAAAGAAAGCATGTTGAGAATGAGAAAGGCGATAAAGACTCACCTTTTATGTTGAGGGTAGTAATCTGTAACAAGAGAACGAAAGAGCAATACAAAAGTGAAACAGGGGCCTTTATAATCCGATCTGATCGGAGCTCGGTGATGGATCGGAGGGGTCAGTTGGTGACGGGCCTTCTTTGGAAGTTCTGTAGAAAAAAATTCGCCGATATCACGGAAATTGACGCCATTTATTTGGCCTTATCACTCGCTTTTTGCACATTCAGCCTTGGAGCTCTCAAGTTCTTGGGGAATATGACGTTTCGGCACTAGACGTCACTAAACGACATGTCCTTTTAAGATTTGAGAATTAAATATTAAAATCCAAGTACAAGATAATGCGAATACATTGTTGTGAATTCATTAAATCAAAGGAAAAAAAATAATTTCACAGAATAAAGAAAGCAAAAGAAAAAGGGAAATTATTAAGCACAATAGACCATAATCTTGATCCTTATTACTTCTTTGCCATCAGTTTTTTTAGTAAAAGTTATTTAATATCTAATTCATATTTTTAAAATTTACTTGACAAAGACACAAAGAATTAATTAATGTTATTTATACAAATTAGTTAAATTTTATCTCAAAATTAAATTTTAAGTAGGGTATTTGAACTTAAATTTTGAGTAAACTTGATTTTTTTTTAAGCTCGATCCCGACGTGGACCCCGATCCCGATCCCGATCCCGATCCCATCTAGTTAATTCGAGCCTTGACTACTGATCAGATCCTATGCAAGTTGGTCCAAAGGGAGGAAATGCCTTAAATGAGATTGCATACATATAAGTTGGAAAATATATTTGAATATAAGGAGGGGAGGGATGATCTTAACATGAAACATCATACGTTGTAGTAAACATTCAAAAAAAACCTGACTTCTGATTCATTTCGTGGTGGTTGTGTACAATGAATTTTGAAACTGTCAAGTAGTTGTCTTAAACTAGAATCTCAATCCTATAAGAGCACAAACATTACTATCGTGTCTGATCTATGTAGAGCAGTAAACCTGGCAAGACGAAATTTACAGGTGTCAGGAAAAAATCAAGAGTATGGTCTTCATCTCCATGCAGAAGAGGTTGCCATGGGCCTGTTCTTCCACCAAAGGTAAAGAGCTCCATCCCTCTCTTCAAGTCCGTAGTTCTTGTCATATTCCTGCAGCAAGTCCCTAATAGTAACACTAGCTGAGGAACTCAATGGACATTGTGTAAAACCAGCCATTGAAAATCTTAGCCTCCACTTTCCCAGAAGTTCATGTCGTTCAACTCTCTCATCATTCTCACAAGCAATCACGTTCACGATGTCCCTGGCCACACAGTGCTGCTCTGCATTAATCCGCTGCTTGTCATCCCTAGCACGAGCAACATCAATTGATTCAAACATAGCCGTATAATAATCCAACGTCTCGATGAATCTCGGATAAAATGGCTTGGTATTGGTGTTGGACTCTTGCTCGGTAAGTGTCACAATACTTGGATTCAAGCTCTTGACTAGTCTCAACAGTTGGTCTCTATGATTCGTGGTGTTCACACTCTCATCAGGCATGTGGTGCAATACATATGGAAAGTTCACTACCACAGCTTCACCAGGTAGGATTCTAAGGTCTTCTCGCTGGACCTCACAGCATGTCATTGCCGTATCGTGGAACTCAAATGGCACATTGTACTGCCGAGCAACATCCGAAAGTCTTTGGCCTACAACATGCAATCCTCCACCACGAGCATGAAAGGATTGGGAATCATCTACACCAGTTATGCGAATCACCGGTGACCCACCCTGCCGATTTGCAAGTGTTTGAATTAGTGGAATCCACTGGCTGCCTTGTGCAATCTGGAAGTCGATGATGTGGATTACAGGTTCATGTGTCACAGTTTCTAGAATTGCAGCATTAGCTGACAAGTATGCAAACCTCCAATAAGGGCAGATCTGATATAATATACCCATGTAAGTCATCAGATCTGAGCCCACTGGTGCTTCACAATTCAAAGCTTTGTAAATTACACTACCTGAAAATTCTAGCCTAGCTCTAAGCCCTTCCAACATGTAAGCACCCACTCGTTGTATTGGATCTCCGGCGACTGAAACCATTCGATCCAACACGTGCATTAAACTTGCAGCTCTCTGTATATCTTTGTCCGATACTGCTTGAGCACAGGCAATAAGCACATCTTTGAGATTTAACCTAGGGATCATTTCCACCATTTTGTTCCAATCTGAACATGCCACTGGATTTGCATGATGGATCCCATTCAGGAAGCAGAAGTCATAGCTGTTTGTCACATCAGACTCAGGCTCCATCAAGAAGACTTCTAATTCCCTCATTTTCTGCTTCAGTACACTGTTGTCATCAGCAGAAGATGAACGACTTACTGGGGATCCATATACGTTGTCAGGGGAACGGTGATGATCTGAGGGGCAAGAATGTGAAACTTGAGGTGAAAAAGGACTTCTGTTGGAAGAGATGCTGGCAGCAGGAGAATCATATACAACAAAACCATTGGTTGCTGTAGATGATTCAAGGGTAAAGTATTCTTCCTTGAAGGTCTCAAAAGAGATACTAGTTCCTTGACTACCAGAATCTGAGAACACATTGCTGTTCACGAGTTGGAAATGAGATAAACCATATGGATCAATTTGTTGCCCAGTTGGATGGTAAAACCCTTGGATACTGGATGAAGTGTGATGTTTCTGGGAAGTTTGCATCTAATTCCAACTGATTGATGTAGCAAATAATGGAGCAGTCCTATCTGATCTTTTTCAGCGACTTTCCAAAATGGTAACTGAATGCTAATCTGCAGCCATCATTAGGCAATAAGGTACTGACGAGTTCCAAACACAATTCTCTGCACTGCTATGAATTTTTGTAGTCGTCCTGTCAGTCCTTTATCAATGTACCTGCCAGAAAGAAAATGCAATTAGAGTTTACAAAAACAATACATCTGTTGAAAATAAATAAACACTACTGAGAAAAGAGAATGCTATAGTTGAAGGAACCTGAGTAGGCAGGAATAAAAGAAAAGAGAGCAGTAAGCAGACCATAAAGATCAAGATTCCATACGCAAAAAATTGGGCTACCTAAACAGTAACAGTAAATATGTTTCAGTAGCTAAGGCATTTAGTCATCAACAAAGGTACACACAACACAAGGAGCAGGCAGTTACCAAAAACACAATCATATTATCAACATATAAGCAACTGGCCGAGCTAAACTGTAATGGTAAATATGTTCCTGCAGCTAAGGCACTTGGTCATCATCAAAAGGCAAGCACAAGAAGCAGGGAAATGAAATATCTGAGAAGGCATAAGCTCGCCCCCATACTATTTCATGAAGAAACTTAATTGTCAGCAGCGAATAGGCAGGAGCCAGTAACGTATATACACTAATCCCATCTTTGGTCAGATTCAAAAAGAAGTCAATGAGCAGTGGTGATGGTTACCATAGGATGAGGAGCAAAAGGAGGAATCCGTCCAAGAAGGGGCTTGCGTCTAATTAGCTAGTTGGTGAGGCCACCAAGGCAATGAATTAATCTAGAGTCGTATTGTCACCAAGCACAGAAGTTCAGTAGAGAAAATGTGATGCCAGACCAAGAAATTTTTTGTCAGAAAAAACAATTTTCATTTTGACATTCAACTAAGACAATCTGTCATTGAAAAGACCCTGAAAATTGCAAAACACTAGAACCAGATGTAGGTATATCTGCCTGCAGAAAGAGACAACTGTGAAGAGGAATTGTATTTGAGAAGATAATGAAAGCAAAAATTGACTTAAAAACTTGTAACAAAACAAAGTTTGACATGTTCTACTTTAGAAGAACACAAATTGGAAATAAAAAGGTGAAAAGTCTTTAAGATAAAAGATAATATGGTCAGAGGGTTAGATCTCCAACTCTGACGCAGCTTCCAGCGTCTAAGAGCAAGTAATCCTCTGTTGCTGACAAGTAGATAGAAAGTCAACCTCCATCATCAACCGTCCAAACACCATTTCTGAGAATCAGAATCTATGCCATTAATCCTAGAGAAACTCTAAGAAGTCCTAAAATTTATAATACCAAAACCTTATGCTCACTAACCTCTTCATCAAGAAAAAAGGCATTCAGGCCACGGAAAGGCAAAATCAGAAGGAAAAAAATGAGAGAAAGAGGTGAAAGAAGAGAGATAAACGAAGGGACTAGTCGTTAAACTTAGCCCACAAGAGTTCATGAAATAATTCTCAAATCTAACTTCTAAGTTCTATCCAAAACAAACAAAATATACCCATCAATGAAGGACAACATTAGTAATCGAGAACAATAGGTACCATAAATAAGCCAATACATGATGTAGTTTTGGGGAAAAAGGAAGTAAAACTCCATACTTTCATTGAGATTTGAAAAGAAAAAGGCATGAGCCCGTAGTTATGTGATAAGCAAACATTAACCGGACAAAATGAAAACAGCTAAAGACTTGGCCTTTCCTCTTTAACAACTTAACCAAGGCAAGAAATGACACTTCAATGAAAACTTAACACTTACCCATGTTCTAAAACTGATTAATTCCTAAAAATGCTAGCAGACAAGCCTCAAACATAATACAAATCATACCCCAGACCAACCAACAAAAACCAGAAACACATAGTTTATGCAAAACCCACGTCAGTGTAAAACTTGTTCATTACAGAAGAGATTAATCTAGCAGAATTCAGCCCTTGCTTACCTTAAACTCTCCAAAAAAACTCTTTGGAGTTTTAGCTGTTCTCTGAGATCCTCTTCCTTTATAACCAACTGAGAGACATCTTATAAGAGAGAAAAGAAATGTTACAAGATATCATTACGCTGTCATCATCTTTTTATTCGTGAACCTTCTGAAAAGGTGCCCCTGAAGTTTCACTTATTTACACGGAAGTGCCCGACAGACGTGCGTAGAAGATACTCCTCTATTGTGGTCGGCGGTCTCTCCAATCTCCAGTGAAACATTGACTTTCGTGGGGACCAATGGACTACTCGTGTAAAGTAAATTAGTATAGAAAAAAAAAAAAGGTTGCCGACAATGTGTTCTTCAGCTTTGGAACCCTGCTAGACTGCTAGTAGCTAGTTTATGAATATGGAAAAGGAGAATCTGTGTTATTCATCCACATCAATTCAGACCAAGTTTGTGGAGGATGGTAGGGTGGTTTTGATTACTTGAGACTCTTCAATGGAGCTGATCAGACTTGCTTGTTTTGTTAAGCAATAAATGTCATTCAAGCTATGCACATACTCGTTCAGAAATCATTTGTCCTCACTAGAAAAAGATTCCGCGCAGGCACGTGGCTTATGTCACCCCTGCTGGTTTCCATGACATGAGAGTGAAGGATGGCTGAAACAAGTTGATATTCTTTAAGGCCTTAAATCTGCCAGATTGTCTGCTTGTCCTGCCTAGAGCATGGCACATTCAATTCTTTAAGCCAATTCTTGCATATTCATAATATATGAGTAAAAATATAACAACTTCTGAGTTAAGAGTAAAAATCTCCGGCTACATTTGCTGGGATGGCAAAGGGAGAACATTACTAACGTACGTGACGTTGTTTATACTTAGTGAATTAAGAAAGTCTCTCTCGCTATAACTCTTTGATTCGTGAAATATTTCACCGATAAATTTTATCGAAACTATATCACAAATTTTCAACTTATATATAAGTCAAAGTGGTTAATAAAACAGATCATTCATAAGAGTTCAATGATAAACAAAGATTGACGACAAATTTCAAGTATCTTAATCGAAAATCTTTTTTTTTTCGACATATATCGAATCTCAAAGCCTACATAATTTATAATCTAAAACTTTCTGATATATATAATTTTCGTAAATAAGCAAGTGTAGAATATACTTATTTTTTTATATAACCAGAAATATATTAGTTAAGAATCAAGCTTTAAATACTGTAAGATGATAAACATGCTATATTTTTATTTAGTAAATTTAAAAAGATTTCAAATATAAAAAAACAGATATCTGCTGTTGAGTTGTCAACGTTTGTTGCTGTTCTATCCAAGTCAAAATGATTAAAGTTTAAATAAAACAGAAGGTTTCATGGTGCTGATAAATCTCATTGGTCACCTAATTCGTTAGCTTGTCAATGTAACGTGCACGAGGGACAAAATTCTAGAAGCCAACATTGATTAAAGTAAGTCAAACATGTACCATTCTCTCTAATCAAATCTCTTATTATGTTTTTATCGTATTTTATTAAGTTTAACCTACAAATTTATATAGACCCTACAAAAATATATAGATGAAATTTAATAAAATATAATTAGAATAGAATAATTGGAGCAGAAAATTTTACATGCTCGTTTATGCCCTTTTTTTGTTTTAAGAAACGTAAATTAAGGACCGTTGATATTAATTAAATAATTAAATCATCTAATTTTGATAAATAATTCATCTGAAAATGAGATATTGTTTAAAAGAAAATTTACGTCATTTATTAATAATAAAATTTTAAATTAAACATAATTTTTATACTCTAATTAAACTAATTTTTAATAATTTAAACTAATTATATTATTAATATGTTATCATGTGCGTATTTAAAGGATATAATTGTATATTATTTATCAATACAAAATAAACAAACCATCTATTAAATAATGATTTATTACCGCCAATCATGGGAGGGGAGAGAACACAGATTAATGAAGTCAACCAGTGAGCAACTTTTGACCCAAAAAAAAAAACGAGTGAGCAACTGGTACCGTAGGACCCCGGTGACCCGACCCGCCGTATGGGCGTGTGAAATGGCACTGCTGTGAATACGTTAAGAATTAGTGGCAATCTTTGAGTAAGCTCGCCTACCTGGAAGCTGCAACCAGACCACCTCACCTTCTGACCACCCGCTAAAATTAATAAAATTGCTTTATTTTACCAAATATAGTTTATCTTATGATTTATTAAGAAATAGCTCATTGAACCAATTTAAAAAAAAAAGAAATAGCTCAATGAACCAATTAAGCATTAAAATAGTTAATTATAAAAATATCAAATTTCTTAATGTTAATTCAAAGATTAAAAGTTTCAACTTTAAAAAAAATAATTCCACGTTCAGTTTTTTTTGCTAATATCAATAACGTGACAAATCGAATCGCTTCATTTAGTATATTTTACTCACGTAAGTGCTACATATTATCAAGCCCGACTTTGAGTAAGGACAGAAAGGATACCTATCTAGGGTCTATTCTTGACATGTCTTTATTTTGTTTTATTTTTTATTTTATAAAAGTCTACTTTTACCACTCACAAAAAATTAAAAGAGACAAAATATGACTCTTTTTTTTTTACTTTGCTCTTGCATGTTATATTTTACATAATGTATGAATTTAATTATTTAATGAATTAAACATAATTAAAAATATAATATAATATTTTAATTTATTGAATAATAAATTTATATGTGCAACAAACACACACGTGATAAAAATATACATGATTATTTTATTTTTTGATATTTTAATTTATTAAATAATAAATTTATGCATGCCATACATATGATATATAAAAATATTAATATGGTGTAGGTTATCACATCATCCACTAGAAAACTTAACTTGTTATAACTTTTGTATGATTAACCGTTGTTTAAAATATTATTTTAATTTAAAATTTTAAAATCTATATATTAAATTCAAGTTTTTTAATAATATTATTTTAATAAATACAATTAAAGTAAATTTCAACTTGATTTGATTTGTCTTCGAACTAATCATTTTCTTTGATGATCAAATAAAGGACTTCAAATTTTCTGTCTAATATTACTCTGTTTTATTTTATCTTATAAAATTTCAGCTATTTATTTTACGAAACTTACACAAAATTCATGTAGAACTAATATAAATAAATAATTGAAATCTATTAAATATAATAAGACATCACAATAATATTAGATAGAAAATTTTAACTCTAAATAAATTACAAGAGTTTGGTGTTCTTACTTTGACCGATGCGTTCGTGTGGTGTAGGATCCTCCTTCGAGGTTTGTTGAAGATTATCGTATCCTACTCGGCTGCGCGTAAGACCACGATAAAAAGGTGTAATATAGTACATCTGTTACATCACCGCCGTTCCTATGGGCCCAGAACACCTGGCAATTATGCCGAGTAGCATCTATTTTTATTATTCTAACTTTTAACATTCCTCCTCTATTCAATGAAATTTAAAACAAATAATCTAAATCCCAACCGTTAGTTGGTCTATGAATCATGATAATCAAATAGGTGAAATACTGAGATATCGACACCTCATGATTGCTCGGTGGGTCCTTCTCAACTCGTTTGCCTGCCTTAGAATAGCAACTAGTACTTACATTAGCATCGCAGCTTTATTTGTCACTCCTTTTCGTCTTCTTGGGTTTGCTTTGCTTTATTGATGCATGCAACGCGTTATTAAATAATAATGTCATGAACCCTTTTGATTAGTGACGAATAATAGGTAGGTTTCGGTTCGATATTACTCTACCCACATATATATATATATATATATATATATATATATATATAT
>JAOSBM010000003.1:3322609-3333422 GCA_027568955.1 Erythroxylum tenue
AATTAATATTATTTACAAATATTGTGTAAAATAATATATAATTTGTAATTATATATTTTATGTAAGGGAATATATATTTTAAATTTAATTATTTAGTAAATTATGTAAATAAATTAAATTGTGAAAAGGACATAAAAGGAATATGTTAAAAAGGAAATGGACAAAGTTGTCTTTTTACAATATTTAATGCATGAATTTAGTATTTTGGTGCAATAAATCCACTCTAAAGAGGACACCAAATCTTTACACCAAAATGGTGCAATGAATAGTAACATATCAAATGAATAGTAACACATCAAATTTGATGTGTTACTATTCATTGCACCATTTTGATGTGAAGATTTGATGTCTTTTTTAGAGTAAATTTTGGTGTTTTGGTGTCTTGGTTGAAGATGCCTAAGAAAACGCCAAACTCCTATCCAACTGATGCGATGTTCCGTTCTGTAAAATCTTCATGATGTCACTCTTTTGTAACTTTTTTGGATTTCTCAGCCTTAGTGTCTTATTTTTATATTTGATTTAAGGAGGCCTTTTAATAATGAAATTATTCTAGGATACCTGTTCCTTTTGTTAATTATAACTTTGACTACTTTGCATGTAAAGAGTAGCTGGACTTTATTCTTTTGATCTTGCCTGAAGCCCAATTGGACTGATCCTTCTCCCCCTCCACAAAGGCACCATTTTTACTCTGCAATATTCACACAAACTTCAATTTCCTGCAAGACCCATCTCAAATAGTTCAAGACTCGATCAAAAACAAACCACCTGTAACAAATCTCAAAGAGGAACTAAGAAAGCAAGTAGAGAAGTCGCAGAATCTAACACAGCTAAACCATTACAAAAGAAAACCAGATAAGGGCCACTGAACTACAGGTACAAGCACAAACACATAAGCATGTACACTTTATTAGTGTGCAATGTGGTAAAAAGATTCAAACTTTAAGAAGAAAGAAGAAAACTTACTAGGAGGGTGTGGTTGGAGGATGGGGAATTCATTTGACATTGCATATATTAACACATGTCGTTTTATACCGTTGAGCCGAATTTTAAGTTGGATTTCAAATATAAACTTCGAGCTAAATGCCTAAAGTAATTTTTAATATTAGACTTGTGGTTAATAAAATTGAATGATTGGTTGATTTTGAGTCAATTTCAAATATGTTATGTTTAATCATTGAATCTTTGTCTGACTTGAAATAAATGAGATAAATCAAATTTAAATTTGATCAAACTCGGATTTGAACAATCTTATCGGTTTAATTTTAGAAGAAATTGACAATTTAAAACTCAATCTCCTTTTTTTATTAATATATGGCTAGAAATTGATTGCAAATATTTTTTAAAGCAGCAAGGTCAATATGACCATACTAGAATAGAAACAAAAATAAGCAATTGAAAGTTCTCCATTTCCAAACAAGGAACTTCCTATCCATTTCTTCAAATTAACATTAACTTCTTGTCCCTTTTGCATGTACATTTAACTCCAAGTTTGCAAAAGCAGAAAGTAAATCTGGGTTTCATTTTTTAAATCCTCTCTTACAAAACCAACCACTTGCATGGTTAGACACTTGGCCGAAACAAAACTGAGTACCGACACAGCATTCCAGGTCTCACTTTTGAGAATTAGCTAGCAGAACTAAAGTTCAAACTCAACTCATTTTCCTTCAAGAAAAAAGCTACACAATACACAAAAGGGGGTAGAGGAGAGAATGGTAAGCAATTTTATGTTCTGATTCGCAAAAATGTTTTAGATTCAATTTAATTGGGTTTGTTGATTACTTCTATGTACTACCTTGAACTTATGATACTGTTGTTCTGATTGATCACCTTGCATGTTGATTTATGAACTGTCGCTGATCTATCAAACAGTGGATATTTGAACTCTGGATATTCATAAAAAAGCCTTAAGTGGCAGCAAAAATGTGGCTTCTCACATGCCCACCGAACGCAAGAAATGAAGACCATTTATAAAGATGGCTTCTTTTAGTAGTATCATATCCAAAGCTGGCTTTTTTTATGTGTACTCTAGAATTTATCTGATGCGTACCGACAGGATTGCGACTCCGGTTTCGGTTGTCGAAAAGTAAAAAAATAAAAAAAGATGGCTTCTTTTTTCATTGGAAATGTCCAAGTATACCCATAAATCTCACCATATGTATTTAACAAGACTTGGGGTTCTCTTAGCTCCCCAGTGTAAATTTAGTAGTTTGCATTTGGAATGTCACAAACTGTCATCCTCGTGTAACTACCAAAAGAACTTTGTGATTCTGAAGTGTGAAGATGTAAATTTGATTTCCTTTTTCTTTTTCTGATCTGATAATAACAAACTATATCATCTGATCATTATTGTAACATCAGACCTAACCTGGTTTTGAGTATAGACAACTTCAAGGCGAGTTGCAGAAAGGAAAGTTGCAAAGTTCGAAAAGAACATTACAAAGAGAGGATTGAACCATGGTAACTCCAAAGGATTTAACTTCCCAGTGGGAAAAATCTTACTTGGTATTTTTCTCTCTGTAGGAATTGGATCAGGTAAAGTCCTCTGATCACGTTCATATCTGAAATATCTATGATTGTTAGTAGTGCTGCAAACTATTCATCAACTAGGACTTACTTTGGTTATCTTAAGACAGTAGGTTCTAACGTATGTTGCATACTAGGAAATAATTTCTTGTGGTGCTCTGTAACTGATCAAGAATCATATTATCCTTATTCACGCTCAATCTACCTTCAGATGTATAGATTCCGCATGTATATTTGCAGATAAGTTACATTCCTCAGTTTTTCATATCCTTCTTTCTTGACAGTTCTGATTCTAATAATAAGGAAGGCTACTAAAGGTGGGTCGTCCTAAGCATAAGGAAAATGAAAGTGCAAAAGGGAAGCTCATCAACTATGAAGTGTCTTATTTATCAACTTGATTAAACTAAACAGATTGTGTTCTTCAAACCATTTTGAACTAGGTTTTGGTTATGTTTGTACTTGTGACTTTGACCAAATGAATGAATTATCCTGAAAGTTGGGTTTAAGAATGGGAAAGTTATAGTAGTTGACCCTATTACTATCTCAAGAACTTACATGGTCTAAAATTTTAACATGTCAATATGAACCAAAATTTCCATATATATGGTGTCACCCGATTAATTCTTCTCCGTTTTCTGTGAAGAGGGGAGACAAAGGAGTAAAATCTAATTCTCCAGAGGAGGATCCTCCTTTTATTTTGCATTTCTCATCGAACAAATCAAGTCAAAATGTACTAAGATCAGTTATGATGGTAATTCACATGGAAAAAGCCTTATAACTAATTTTTGTTTCTGCTCTTTTGGTTGAGTTTTTAGTGAATGAAAAGTCAGAAAATACTTAAAGATTGAAAATATGGTAAAAAATAACTAGTTGGTATTACTCTTCAAAGGAACTAAATGTTGGAAATTGAGGGCTTCAAGGTTAATAGAATACTTAACTAGTACATGATCTAGCAGTACTTGGCACATCTGGACCCTGACGACTCTTTTATAGTTTTTCTATAGCTTTACATCCATTATTCTGAGTGCTTTTGCCTCACCTTGTACAGCCATGAGATATTCCCCGAACTCCATTTCTGGTTTCAGGAACCACATCTATGATCATTGGCATAAGCAGCAACAAAAGACAGTAACATAAAGATACCTTGTGGATCCTCGACAAGCTAGCGAAATCTTTCTCCGTATATGTGTGTTGCCTTTCCATAAGTTCCTTTGCTTTCATTTGATCTCCGAGATGATCTGGGCATCCTGTTGTTGGGTTTGGTACCCTGATAACCATCAGAACTTTTGGACACCTTCCTAAGACGAGGATCAAAACTTAAGTCGTTGGTCATATCTGTGTTGCTCTTGGATAAATTGTGATCAACTGAAGAATCATAACCTATTGCCCCAAATTCCTGCTCAGAACACAGTCATTTTAAGAATGAACAGAAAGTAGATGCAGCAAATACTTGTACGGCCACTTTGGAGTTGTATGATGAAAAAGGGGAAAGTGTTCATGCTGACCTGAGACTTTGTCTTGGCACAGTAGGGTGTTAGACATGGATTGAGGTCCTTGATAAACAAGTCATCTGGACTGCCGGGTGTTGCAGCACCTGAGGAGCTGAATTCCTGAACAAAAACATAATAATTTGTAATCATGTGATTGCCATCAGATTGAACAGGGGATCTTAGTCTAGCAATAAGGAACAATCCATCTCAATTTTGTACTTACTAAAGAATTTGTAGCTTCTTCGTAATCATAAGTCGGTGTCATTGGTGAGCTACCATAACGTGGGATGACTGGTCTCCCATATTTATCTGCTTTCACCTGTTTGATCCAAAGAAACGTAAAAAATTAACATCAGCTTTAGAATGCCAGTAGTTTCAGAAACCTGAAGGGAAGAGATCTCCCTGACAGGAAAATTAACTTGGTTAGATATTAAATATATCGAAAATCACTAGTCCAAAGAAAAAAAAACTCAATTAGCAACTTCTGATAACAGGGTCCTATCATTGAAAGCTTTTCTACGTGCTTATATATTTATCAAGGCACATTTTGAAGAACTCCAAGACAAACTTAATGCCATTGACCCCTTTTCAACAACTTACGAATCAGGAATCGTTTTCAAGTTCAAATGAATGATAATTGATCAAAAGACCCAACATAACTCAGATATGGAAAACCTAGGGTGATTTATTAGAATGCTGAACAAGGATGAGTTGCTTTTAGTACCTCAGCAAGATCGTCAGCTAGGCATTTCAACTGGCCTGTAAGAGAAGTGACCTGTTTCTGGAGTGTTGGAATGAGCTGTTTTGCTTGCTTCAACTCTGAACCTTGTTGCTCCAATAGATCTTGAATCTGAGAATTCATTGCGTCAGGGAACAAGATTGCATTTTTTAGTGACTTGATCTCTTCCCTTTGTTTCAGGCACAAGTCCTTCAATTTCTCAAGCTGCAATATTCATAGGGAAATCATCGACCAAGAAAGAAATCAATACAAATATGAATTCCCAATGTCTAATTCTACTTGAAACTTGCTAGTCTATCTCAATTGTCGAATACAAAACCAAACACTGAAAAGTTCAAAAACATCACTACAGGATGCAATTGAAACCATACGTAAAAAAGAAAATTTTCGATAAAAGAGTTCAAATTTAAGCTCAATAATCAAGTTTAAGCTCACTTCTCTGTTCTTGTCTTCCATCTTCAGCTTGATTTCAGCAATCTCCGTTTCTAACTCTTTATTAGCCGTTAAAAGCTCTCTCTCGCTCCTCAAAACCATCGCTAAAGTCCTCGTATTCCCATTACTACCACCCCCTTTCACTTCCGTTAACGCTTTAATCTTTTTCTCCTTTTCCTTGCCAAACAACTTCTTCTGCAACCCAACGAAGCTCGTGCCTTTCCTGGCCGTCTTCTTCAAATCCTCGGCGATAACATCCGCCGGAATCACCAACCCCACCGGATTCTTCGACGACCCTTTTGTCGTCGCGGCTAAAGTCCCCTTCTTGCTCATGAATTTCTTCATCATAGCACTCAGATTGTTGTGATCGCCATTGCCGTTGCTTTTAACCTTGTTGAGTTTAGACAGCTCCGAGGGCTTGGACTTTACGAGGGCTCGTGAAGCTGTGGAGGTTAGCTCGGTGGAAGAGGAAGGGTTGGAGAAATTAGAAGAGGCTGCGGAGGATCGTGAATCGAAAGAATTGTAGCGAGAAGCCATTGTTGTTGCTTGCCGGGGAGGAGTGCAGAGAGTGACAGCGGAAGAAAGAACAAGCTGTGAGAAAATGAGGAAGTAGCGCAATGGAAGGGAGTGAGAGACCCGACCCAAAGCAGGTAAAAGTGGGGTTTCTTTGGCGCTGTTTGAATTCAAATTCTTGGAGAATTGTCTTGGGCGCGCGATCTACGTTTTCCTTTTTTGTCGGATTCAGAAATTGTTGGAGAGCTGCATTGACAATGACACCTGAGGAAAATGGGTATGGCTCCCGGAATGGAAGTGGAAGAGGCCCAAATTACAATAGCACGCGTTGATCCGTACCCAATCGTCCATGTGAACTACCAATCATGACTTGTCATTATCATCATATATAGTTGTATACAATTTTTATATCCTCTCAAGGTCAAATTGTTATTTGTTATAGTTATTATTGTTATTATTATTATTATTATACATTAATTACATTATACATAATTATACAATTATGTGAGAAAATTGTTGACAAATCTATCTAATATCATATCTTTGGAATAAATATATTTTTATGTTTTAATTTTAGATTACTTAAATTCTATAACATGATTAATATATAAAATATAATAAAGTATATATCATAATTAATATCTTTTCTGAAATTTGATCGTATTCTTGTCGTTTCTTTCTAATCATTTTTTAAATTGGTTCATTTCAACTATCATTGTTGTACAAATGATCAACTTCTAACAGTATTCAAAGAATGAGTTAAGAGAATTCTACAATTTTTATAGAGAGAGTTAAGTAAGAAGTATTAGTTCCTTTGATCCTAATTAAGTTTATTTATAATAGGTTTTAGACCTTTCAATAATTTAATTAAAATAATATTATAATTATAATTTCAATTAAATTTTAATTAGAATTACAATTACTTCTAATTAACCAATTTATTTAAAATATTTTTTCTCTTCAACCCTTTCTTTGTTTACGACACAATAAATTCTTAAATCAATTGGTAACGAATTTAAAATTTAATCCTAGATCATAATTAGGATTATATACATACCCACATTAGCCAAAAAAAACCTTTTTTCTTATACTTATATACATATATGACGAAGGTAAAGGCCACATTGTGTAAATCCGAAACTTTTGCCAAGATTTTGTAATCAAAAAATGAAAATACTAAAAGACATAACATTCATAAAATCAAGCTAGAAATGTCAATGGCCGGGCCGAGCTGACCCCGAGTTGCTACTGGCCTCATCTGACCACAGGTTAGCTAGCTCGTGGCCTGGCCTAACTACAGGCTAATCAACCCGGCCTACTTTATATTTAAAAATGACAAAAATGACGTCATTTTTGACAAAATAACGTCATCGTTTTTTAAGGTTATGATTTGACCATAGGCTAGGTTGGCCCGACCTCAGCCCCTGGTCTTGTCGGGCTAACCAACTATATCATAGCTCAGTAATATCGTCTTTCTAGTCCCTTAAGATTGGCTTAATTACATTTTAGTCTCACAATTTTATCATAATTACATTTTAGTACCTTATGTTTGTCATTATTACATTTTAATCCCTTAAATTTTCATAATTACATTTTAGTTCCTCAATTTTGGCATAATTATATTTTGGTCCCTCATTTTTGTATAATTACATCTTGGTCCCTCAAGTTTGACATAATTACATTTTGTACCTCAAATTTGACATAATTATATTTAGTCCCTCAAGTTTGTCATAATTAATTTTGCTCCTCAAATTTTGCATAATTACATTTTAGTCCCTTAAGTTTGTTCTTATTACATTTTAGTCCCTTAATTTTGCCATAATTATAGTCACTCCTGTTTTTAACCAACTCGTGGCTCGTCCCGTGGCGAGGCCAACCCGACCCACATTATATTTAAAAAAAGGTCAAAAATGACGTCGATTTTACAAAATAACGTCATCGTTTTTGAAGTTACGATCTAGCCACGGGCTGGGTCGACCCGACCTCAACCTGTGATCTTTTTGGGCTGACCACTTTTGGCCCGTGGCCCCGTCAACCTAGGTTGGACGGGCCGGAGCAAAATTAACATCCTTAGATCCAGCCAAGGAGGAAAAGTTGAGGAAGCCAAAACAGAGGTTCGTCTTGTTCTCAAACAACTATATCATAGCGTAGCAACAAAGTCTTTTTAGTTATTCAAGTTTGGCTTAATTACACTTTAGTCTCACATTTTTATCATTATTACCTTTTAGTCCCTTATGTTTGTCATTATTACATTTTAACCCCTTACTTTTTTATAATTACATTTTAATCCCTAAATTTTGACATAATTTTATTTTGGTCCCTCATTACATTTTAGTCCTTCAAGTTTGACATATTTACATTTTGTCCCTCAAATTTCACCTAATTTCATTTTAGTCCCTCACGTTTGTCATAATTACAGTTTGTCCCTCAAATTTTGCATAATCACATTTTAGTCCCTAAATTTTATCATAATTACATTTTAGTCTCTCAAGTTTTCATTATTACATTTTAATCCCTCAAGTTTGTATAATTACATTTTAATCACTAAATTTTTCACAATTACATTTTAGTCCCTCAAGTTTGTCATATTTACATTTTGTCCCTCAAGTTTAACATAATTACCATTTAGTCCCTCAATTTTGTCATTATTACATTTTAGTCCCTCAAGGCCGTCATTATTACATTTTTGTCCCTCAAAATTTCTTTTTTCATATATTTGTAATAAGTTTCCTAATTTTAATTCTTTTAAGCTAATTCCTGTTAGTATCTTTTAAACAAAGATTATACGACAATTCTAATCAAAATTTATATTGACAATTTATCTTTCTTTCATTTCGCAAGTATCATAATAAATTACTTTTTAATTTTTAAATACGATATTAAAATTACTCTTTGTTATATGATGTTGTCGAAAAGGGAGGTAGGAAAGAGAAAAACAAGTAGAACAATTAATTGAATCTTGAACAATTAATAGAAAAAAAGTAAGCTAAGGAAGCCAAAACATAAGTTCATCTTATTCTCAAACAACTATATCATAGCGTAGAAATATCGTCTTTCTAGTCCCTTAAGTTTGGCTTAATTACATTTTAGTCCCACAAGTTTATCATAATTACATTTTAGTCCCTTATGTTTGTCATTATTACATTTTAATCCCTTCATTTTTCATAATTACATTTTAGTTCCTCAAGTTTGACATATAAATTATAAAAAATCCAAGTTATTAACTTATATAAATTAAGATCCGCCCTTCAATATCATAGAGAATTTCTTTTTCTTAAAAATAAAATAAAAAAAGGAATCCAGGGGCTTTTGGTCCCTCATGTTTGTATAATTACATCTTGGTCCCTCAAGTTTAACATAATTACATTTTGTACCTCAAATTTGACATAATTACATTTAGTCCCTCAAGTTTGTCATAATTAATTTTGCCCCTCAACTTTTGCATAATTACATTTTAGTCCCTCAAGTTTGTTATTATTACATTTTAGTCCCTTTAATTTTGCCATAATTATAGTCACTCAAGTTTTTCACAATTACATTTTAGTCCCTAAAGTTTGTCATAATTACATTTTGTCCCTGGTTTTGATATAATTACATTTTAGTCTCTCAAGTTTATTATTATTACATGTTAGTCCCTCAAGTTTGTCATTATTACATTTTATCCCTCAAGTTTTCCTTTTTAATATTTGTAATAAGCTTCCTAATTTTATTTTATTTCCACTAAATCCTGTTAGTATGTTTTAAAAATAAATCATACCATGATTCGAATCAAAATTTATCTTTTTATTATTTTGCAGATATCATAGTAAATTACTTTTTTTTATAAATGATATTAAAAATTTCTTTTTGTTGTTTTCTTCTATCGTAGATATATCTTTGTAATACGTGGTTGAGTTATTGTTGTTCTATTATACCTGTCTCCTTCCAGTTCTATACAGGTGCTTTAGTTCTTTTTTTAGTCCAATCGTGTTATTTGTTTTATATGATGTTGCCTAAAAAGTATTTATCTGGAAGTGAAAAAAGGAAAAAAGAAAACAAATATAACAATTAATAGAATCCTAAACAAGAGTTATTAATAACCACAGGGCGCAGGTGAGTTAGTAGGGGCTCTCCTGGCTTAAGTGAGGTCACGAGTTCAAACCCGCTCTCATGTATGCAGCTGTTTAAAACTTGGAGCCAGAGCTTTGCCTCTTACAAGGGATCAACCCGGTTCGAGCGGGGATTAGTCTGGGTATGGATGGCTTAAAGGTGCTTTCCTATAGTTGGGCCCTCCTAAGACATCTCGTGGGCAACAAAAAAAAAACAAGATTTATTAATAAATCTATTAAAAGAGTGGCTCCTGTAGGAGAATCCTGAGGAATTAGGTGAAGGCAATTTTAAACAACATAAAGAAATTTTAAGTGATGAGATTCATATTCATGAGGATGTTAGTAATTTAAGTGATGAGATTCATATTTATGATCATAAAAATTGGAATAATCTTGATAATAAAGTAAGAGACATTTTAGTTGAAAAAAGGGCTTATAAGAAAATTGAATCATGTGCTTCCTTTAGACAATACCTCTCGACATTTTTGTCAAGTTGTCATTTTGTGCTTATTTTGTATTTAAATCTCTTTAATGTGTTGAAATTATTATTCAAAATTGATCGATTTGTTTCTTAATTGTTCTCAGATAATTTTTAACACTTAAGAGATGAAATTAAATAGAAAAGATGCAAGGGAAGCAAAGATAATCCGAAATTCCAGACTAGCAGAAAATTTAGTGACTAAACGTGTGCACATGCAAGGACAAAGAATGATTGCAAAATATATTTTTAAATGCAGATCTGATTCACCTAAGATTTTTATGATCTTGAGAATCAGATTGCTATCTTATAGGCTGTTTGAAAATCTTTGAATTTAATTCATTAACGAATTGAATTCAATTTACACTATTTGGAACAAACTCAGTAATATTTAAAATGAATTCAGTTACATTGTTTGAAATGAGAATGAATATAGTGATGAACGAGAATAAATATTATTATTATAATTATGATGGTTGGTTAAGAGGAAGGAATGATTAATATTACCATTAGCAGTAGTTGATTTATACAAAATAATGAGAAATAAAAA
>JAOSBM010000003.1:3338101-3351306 GCA_027568955.1 Erythroxylum tenue
TCGACTTGTCTGTATAAGTCGACTTGTTTGTCAGTGTAAGTCGACTTGTTATTGGAGAGAGTTGTTGTCTTTGGTTTTTAGCTGTTTCAAGAGCAGATCCAAGTTAAGGTTTAGCAGCAAGTGTCAGTTTTAGGTTTTCAGCAAGGCTCAGGTCTCGGGAATGAGTTTCAGTCAGGCTCAGGTCCTAGGACCGTCGGACTCCGGAAACGGGGTCCAACACTCACCTCTATTATCTATTCACAGGCACTTCAACTTCCTCTCAGCTTCCCTTTCTACCATGACATGAAACTTCTACAAAGTTTCAAGCACTTGACTTTTTAAGTTCAACATGTACACCCAAGTCTTCCTCAAATCATCATTAATAAATGTAACAAAATATTTGTTACCTCTTAGTGACTCCTCCTCAATAAGGCCACAGACATCTAAATGCACCGACTCCAATATCTCTAACTTCCTTGTAGATCTTCTCTTGAAAAAGACTTTATTCTACTTTCCAACCAAATGATGATCACAAGGATTCAACAATATTTAGTTTTTAACTAGGATAAGGGATTTAACAACCAGCAACTTTAATCTCTTCTGGCTCTTGTGTCCCAATCATCAATGCCACATATTTGGAGAAGTTTTCTTTTCAATTGTGTATACTTCTCCACCACCATATACCTTTAAATGTGTCTTATATGGTGAGCAACATAACTCTCCTTGGGCAACAGTCATTATGCCTTTGGGTAGTTTCCACTTCCTATCCTCAAAAGTGTGCCGAAATCCTTCTTGATCTAACATATTAGTGGATAATAGTTTTAGCCTTAGATTGGGGATGTGTCGTATATCTCTAAAGTTCAGTAAGCATTCGACGTTTGCTAAATTCAAATATCACCCATACTGACATTCTTATTGGATCTTTGATTTCTCATCTTTACACTTCTAAAATCTCTACTTTTGTACTTTGAGAATTACTCTACCTTTGGAACACAATGATAAGATACTTCTGTGTTAATCAACCATTCAGAACCAGAATTATTAAGATGAAAGCATTCACTTATTGTACAAACTAAGGTCTTCTCATCATCTGTGCTTGAAGTCTTTATTGTTGTATTTTTATCATGGCTATCATTTTGATGATCTTATTTTTTCTTATCTCTTTTCCACTTATAGCAAAACCTCTTAATGTATCATGGCTTATCACAATATCGGCATGCCTTCACATCTTTGTCACCACTAACTTTTGATTGATTTTTAGATTTGTCATGGCCATTGGGACCCCTACTCTTGCTCCTTCCCCTACTTTCTATCACGAAAGCCTACATTTTGTCAACTATCATCTCCTTTCTTCTGGTTTCTTCATTGAACATACTCTCTTTGATTACATCCAAAGAGAGCATATCTTTAGGAGCTGAGTTATTAATCGTCACCATCAGCGTCTCCCAGTTATTTAGTAATGAACTAAACAGGAATAAAACTTGACGCTCATGATTAAAAATGATCTTCATTGTGGTAATCTTGTTGATTATATCCTAGAAATCACTTAGATGCTCCAACATGAGTTTCCCAGCTTTCAGGTTCAAGTTCATAAGCCTCTTAATTAGAAAGGCCTTATTATGGGCAGTCTTCCTTTCATACAAACCTTTTAGCTTTTGCCATAGCTTATAAGGATTTGTTTCTTAAGACATATGGTTGAATATGTTGATATTAATCCATTGTCCCATAGTTCCTAAAGTTTTCCCCTTCATCTTTTCTCATTCTTTATTTGAAATCTTTTTAGGCTTTAAAAGAACATAATCCTTTACACCTTTGTTCGCATCAATAATATTAAAGAAATCTTTGCAATACAGAAGATCTTCCATCATGGGCCTCCAAATCGAGTAATTTAATGATGTCAACTTGACCATAGAGCTATTTCTACCTTTCATCAAGATGGCTCAGATACTACTTGTTGGGGGATAATAACACAACTCTTTAAAAAATCAGCCAAATATCGATAACAAAATAACTTGCACCAATAAATCAGTATGAGAATAAAAAACTTAACAATGAAACAAACACTAAGATTTGCATGGAAAACTCTTTAGTGTAGAGGGAAAAACTATGGATCAAACTGACAAACAAATCCACTAAACTTAATAAGGATTTACAAAAGTTGAAAGTTGATGTAACAATTAACAAACACTCAAACAAATCCCAAAAGCAATTAAAAAAGGATGAGAATACAACACTCCTTTCCTTCTCTATATTTTTCCTTACTTTTAGAGACTCTATTACAAAACCTATATATTTTTCTCTTTCATATCACAAAATAGGTTTTTCTAATGTGTAAGTGATCGTGTATCTTCAACACGGTCTCATTCACAGATGTACACGATCACAGGGAGTTACATGATCACCACACATTGTCGTGTATGTCATTCATACAGGCGTGTATACGAGCGTGTATATCTTCGCTCTTTATATATTCCTTCACATAGTTCTAGAGACTTACACATTTAATCCACAAGGTAATGTAAGTTAAGACACGGATGTGTGTCATCTAAAATGGTTCGTGTGTTTATACAATTGATATACACGACTGTATAAGTAAGAACACAAGTGTGTAGCACTTTACACAGTCATTTAGCACTTTACACGGTCGTGTCTCTCCTCAAAAGAGCTTCATCCATCTTGTCTTCACTTGATCTTCATCTCCACGAATCATTAAAACATCTACAATCACTGAAAATCTCAAAATAGAGTTGGACATTCAACACATTATCCCCAATAGTTAGTATATCATCCAATATAAATGGGTCTAAAATTGGTTCCTTATCGAATACTTAGAAACACATATCTATGACTATCAATTATGAATTCAAAAGATTGAACTAATCAAATTCCCATTAAGGTGCCAAATGATATAGTTGAAATTATCTTTTAAGTTTGAGCTTGTGAATCTCCTTTAAGTCTCTTTACAACTTGCAAAAACCAACCATAGGGAGCATCCCAAGATTTAACCTCTGATGCTACATTAAAAAAGCGAGAGTACGAGAAAAGTAACCTTGTCTTGAAAGAGCTTAAATGCTTTCATAATTTAACAAAGGCATGTAGAAAATGGATATCTAACATCTTGTAAAGGTACTATTAAATTCTTAAAATGTGGGCCCTTATTGTGCCAAGCTTAATTGAGAATGGATGACGTAATATCAGTATTACTATAATATTTATGAAGTTGTTTCTTCTAATCTTTCTTTAGTATACGATTATAAAACTACTTTTTTTTTAAAAAATTTCTTCCATCTTTAAACATCTTCTTTAATAATATTAGGGCCATTTGATTTGATTTCTATTTTTATTGTAGATATCAGGTTTCCTTTCACGATTTTTTTATTTTTAAGAAAAGCAATGCTTATTTATAATATTAATGTATACATTGTACTTTTGTTCATAATAAATAGATATAAAAATAATTTTAAAATAAATGGTTTTTATTAATTATTTAACTTATATAATTTAATTTATTATGTGAGATTTATTTAGAAATTTAAGCTAATAATGAAATATTAATTATAAATAATAAAAAATAATGTAAATTATATATATAATCTTATATATTAAGTAATGAAATAAATATATTCACACACAAATCATGGTAAATAGAAATTACTATTTGTTATTAATAAATCATGGTAACAAAATATGAGAAGAAGATAGAAGTATTACTTTGAACAACTAGACAGCCCATACGTTAAATCCCTCCCGATGCCTGATTTCATTTTTCAGTTTATCGAGTCGAACAACATTGAATCTCCTTATTTTTATTGAGTTTCCTAGTTTCAAGGAGGTCAAAATAAATAAAGAAAGAAGAAGAAAAAAACAGTTAATACTAACAAAATTGAGCATATATGCATTGCTTTTACACAAATATACAAGACTAACCAGCTACCATTGTCTTCTCCCTTATCTTGAAGATGTCCTACAAGCTACAAACTAGAATAGGTTAGGAGCAAGACAGTTCAAAAATGCTTTAACCTCTCTCTGTACTTACAAGGATAAACTATTACACAGTCCAAACAAAGGCCCCCTTTAGTGTGAGTGCAATCAATCTGTGTCATCGAAAATTTAAGCTTTGTTGATGAAATGGTACTGTCAACAATAAAGTCCCCAACATGGTAGAGAATCCATTTTCCAGGGTCATCCAACAAACTTTTGGACGACTTATGCTCGCCATCTGAAGTCCATAGCTGGAACTGAACAGGTTTTATGTTCCAACCATGGACATGTTCGGTATTGCAGATCCGGCGACTGAATCTTTTTGCAGCCCTTCCCAAATGCAGTCTGAAGAACAGGCTATAACTTCCCGTTGGAAATGGGAACTCAAGCTGTCCATCAACCTCGAGCCACCAGGTTTGCTGAAGATATGCAACAGATAAGAATCTGCATACGAAAAAATGGATACTAAAATCAATTCCAGCACAAAATTATCCAACATATTTAAAACTGCATAGCACCTCATTTAGCAATAGAAATCCAATCTGAGCTCCATTTCAAACATACTATGGATCTTTGCTTATCCAATATTAGGAAACAAATGACAATTGAGTTGGAAAACTATGGCTAGCAGGGAACGCGAAGCAATCAAATAATGGGGCAATATGAAGAGAATTATCTCATGACAATATTATTAAGCATGAAATTTGTCTGCCACAGATATACACAAATATCCCAACAATACATTATTCATCTTTAACTATTCCATGTTTGAAAGTATTCAAGTTAACTGACTTGCTAAGTAAAATCCCCATAGTTCATGTAGCGTACGAAATTTAGAGACATAAACAGTTTGTTTAGTCTTTACAAGTAGTTCCACAAACAGATATAAAAGGCAAAAGGTAGCAGGCAGCTAATTCCTAATGGAAAGAAGTCATGCTTGAGCTATGAGGCAAAATAGCTCAACAGGAGGGTGGTAAATCAGAAATTCACCAGGTGATAACAGCAGGATCATTCATGAGGGGTAATAGGATAAGTTGTTACTTGTAATGAGTTGTAACTATCATACAACAAAAGTCAACATGAACAGTAAGAAATCCATGTTGATGGGTAGAGAACAAACTCAAAAGCTTGAAATAATCCAGACATGTTATTTCTGGAAAATTTGAGCTTCAGAGAATCAATAAGAATTATTCATGGTCTGAGTTCCTATTTTGAGTCCTGCTGCCACCAAGTGCACAGCAAAAAGACAGAGATGTAAAACCACACCATCGTCAATGGATTCCACACATATTTATATATAACACACCCAGATACACGATTCAACACATGGACAGGTAAAGAATGATAACAAAGAACCTAGGATAACAAAGAACCTACTCTTTGAAGTATTTCGGCAAGAAAAATGTCCTGTACAACTTGAACTTGATCAGCCAATCTAAGAAACACATCCCAACATTCCTCATGAAATATACTATTAAATAAATTGGAGCAAAAGGCTTCCATTAATTCTCACCTAGATTCCTCAGTAGGCATATGATTCCAATATCTTCTATCATCAATCCCAGTTATTGTTAATCCCTTAAACGAGATAGATAAGAAGACACCACCTGTACGTTTGTCTAGCCACACGTTCTGCACAAAACCCAAATCTCAAACTCGTCAATAAAACGTTGAGCTTCTAACAAAGTCCGAACCATCTTGCACTCATCAGAAAGAATCAGTATCCTAGAGGTTCTCTGCTTATATTTTACTGGATCATTAAACTCTATATACAGGTTGAAAGCAAAATGGTGACATCCTTCGGTTGCATCATTCGCCTTCTATGTAGCAGACAATAGTAAAAATTATTTCCAGTATAGCTGATATTATCTTATATGAGCGCTACAAGAAGCTTAACACACAAACAAATTCACAAAAGAGTTCAATTAGCATCTCTCCTAGTGTTAGCCTGCGTAATATACTAAATCCACGACCGGTAACTGCAAATAACTTGAGGCACAAGAAATCCCAAATTTAACAAAAAACAGTCACGGAGACCAAAGGAAAAGACCATACCTTGGTACCACCATCGAAAGAGTTGGGTCTACACAGCTTGGTATAAATCTCCCTTTTACTCAATTTTCTGGGGGAACAACCCCCAGAAACCTTTTCCATTATAGTTTCATAATTTTCAGGCAATTTTGATTCCCACACAAAATCGGCCCACGAAGCGCCACGAAAAGCTCTGTTTAGCGTGGCCAATTTGCAGATCTCTACTGGGTCTAAATAACTGATAATTGAAGCCACACAGCTCTCAGGTAAGTCACCCAGACTTGGTTTTCGCACCGGCGACTGTAAACCGGAACGCCCATAACGGGACCAAGTAGTCGGGTCTGTGAAAAAAGAAGAAAGATTCGCACCCATGAAGAGAAAACATAAAAGGAAAACAGGGGAGAAAGAAGGAACTGAAACAGAGTTACTAAGAAAGTTAGAATTGAGGAGCACAGCTAAGGTAAGAGAGGAGGACAACAAAGAAGAAAGATGAGAGAAAGTGCGAAAGAGGAGGGGCTACGCACCGAGTAATTGTTGAGAGACGCGTACAGCCATTAAAACTCTATTTGCTGGCTGTTTGTTAGAAGAGGGAAAAAGCCAAAAAGGTCAAAAAGAGGGTCAATACAATAGCAAGTGCATCCGAAAGGCTGATTCGGCAGCTTTTAGTAGTGGGGACAAACTTGTCTTTGATCAATGTTGGACAGCTTAAAGAGTACGAATTTAGGTTAATTTGATAAAAATAATTAAGTATAAAGTATTTTATTTATTAATTAGTAGTTCAGCCTGATTCTGTTGAGGCTGGATGCTATTGCTTGGATCCATTGTTTCGGTAGGTTTGAGCTTAGGAGTACCTGCAAAACAATAAGGCACGCCGGGGGTTGATTGCCGGCAGGTCCCTCCGACGCTCAAGTTAGGCTTTTGATGAAGGTATTGGGCAGCTAAGAACAGAGAAAATCAGGGTATTAGTCTCGTACCTGAATCATGGCAAAGTAGTACCTTATATAAGGAGCAGCTGCTAGGTTTAGGTCTTTACGTAGATCTTTACGTATGCATGGGAGGTTGTCACCTACGACTGGGCTGTTGACGATTGGACCTGGGCTTGGGCCTGGCACTGCCGACCTAACCACTTTTTAACAAAAATCATACAACAATTCTAATCAAAATTGATCTTGACAATTTATCTTTCTTTCATTTTGCGAGTATCATAGTAAATTACTTTTTTAATTTTTAAATAGGATATTAAAATTACTCTTTGTTATATGATGTTTAAAAAGCATTTATCTGGAAGTGAAAGGGGGGTAGGAAAAAAAAATAGGTAGAGCAATTAATTGAATCCTGAACAATTAATAGAAAAAAGCAAGCTGAGGAAGCCAAAACATAAGTCCATCTTATTCTCAAACAACTATATCATTGCGTAGTAAAATGGTCTTTCTAGTCCCTTATGTTTGGCTTAATTACATTTTAGTCCCACAATTTTATCGTAATTACATTTTAGTCCCTTATGTTTGTCATTATTACATTTTAATCCCTTAATTTTTCATAATTACATTTTAGTTCCTCAAGTTTGACATAATTATATTTTAGTCCCTCATATTTGTATAATTACATCCTGGTCCCTCATGTTTGACATAATTACATTTTGTCCCTCAAATTTGACATAATTACGTTTTAGTCCCTCAAGCTTGTCACAATTACATTTTGCCCCTCAAATTTTGCATAATTACATTTTAGTCTCTCAAGTTTGTTATTATTACATTTTAGTCCCTTAATTTTGCCATAATTACATTATAGTCACTCAAGTTTTTCACAATTACATTTTAGTCCCTAAAGTTTGTCATAATTGCATTTGGTCCCTTGATTTTGATGTAATTACATTTTAGTCCCTCAAGTTTATTATTATTACATGTTAGTCCCTCAAGTTTGTCATTATTAAATTTTAATCCCTCTAGTTTTCCTTTTTTAATATTTGTAATAAGTTTCCTAATTTTAATTTTTTTTAACTAATTCTTGTTAGTATGTTTTTAACATATATCATATGACGATTCGAATCAAAATTTATATTTTTTTTATTATTTTGCAGATATCATAGTAAATTACTTTATATATATATATATGGTATTAAAAAATTCTTTTGTTGTTTTCTTCTATAGTAGATATATAATTACATAGATATATCTTTGTAATAAATGGTTGAGTTATTGTTGTTCTATTATACCTGTCTCTTTCCAATTCTATACAGGTGCTTTAGTTCTTTTTTTAGTTCAATCATGTTATTTGTTTTATATGATGTTGCCTTAAAAGCATTTATCTGGAAGGGTAAAAAGGAAAAAAAAAGAGAGAAAACAAATAGAACAATTAATAGAATCCTAAACAGGAGTTATTAGTAAATCTATTAAAAGAGATGCTCCTCTAGGAGAATCCTGAGAAATTAGGTGAAGGTAATTTTGAATAACATAAAGAAATTTTAAGTGATGAGATTCATATTCATGAGGATGTTAGTAATTTAAGTGATGAGATTCATATTAATGATCCTAAAAATTGGAATAATCTTGATAATAAAGTAAGAGATATTTTAGTTGAAAAAAGGGCTTGTAAGAAAATTGAAATATGTGCTCCCTTTAGACAATACCTCTCGACATTTTCATATTCTTATTATTCTAGAAAATTGAATAATGGAGAGATTATCGATAGAAAATGGTTGGCTTGCTCTAAACACATAGATAAAGTTTATTATTTTTGTTATAAGTTGTTCAAATTTAATACCAAACAAAGTGCATTAGCAAATGATGGATTTAAATATTGGAAGTATCTTAGTGAGAGACCTAAAGAACAAGAGAATATTGTTGAGCATATGACTAATATGGGGCCTTAGAATGAATTAACATTAAGATTAAATAAAAATCAAACAATTAATAAAGATCTGCAATAAGAAATTTGATATAATAATGCAATATCATGTTAGAGGCATTCAAAATCATGAAATTCAATATCATTATCTTGATCACAAAATTCAAAATGAGTTGGTTTCTCTTTTGAACTATAGTGTTAGAAATTCTATCATAAGGATCATTAAAGAGGCAAAATATATTTCTATTATTCTTGATTATACTCCAGATTTGAGCCATCTAGAATAAATGAGTCTGTTAGCATGATGTGAGAATGTGTTAAACAGAAAAATAAAAATAGGGGAGTATGTTTAAAGTTCTTGAAGGTAGATGACATGTTTGGATTGAGACCTTTCAATGAATTATTGAATACATTTAAGTCTCTTAATCTTAATGCCTATAACGTGAGGGGATTGGGACTTCTAAATATATTTAAGTCTCTCGATCTTAATGTCTATAACGTGAGGGGTCAAGGTTATGACAATGGTTCTAATATGAAGGGAAAACACTGAGGGGTTCAAAAGTGATTACTTGAAGTAAATTTGAGAGTATTATATATGCCATGTGCATGCCATTATCTCAATCTTACTCTTAGTGATATGGGTCATTCTTGTGTTAAAGTCGTTTCATTTTTTGGAGTTGTGCAATACATATATGCATTATTTTCAAATTCTCGTAAAAAGTGGAAGGTCTTACTTAATAATATTTTGGGCTTAACATGAAATCATTAAAACTCATTGGGAGAGTTGAAAAAAGTGTTAAAGTTATTATATTTCAAACTTCTCAAATAAGATATGCTTTGATGGAATTATCTAGATTTTGTGATGACGCCAAGCCAAAGAGTGAAGCGAAAAGTTTGGTTAGTGTACTTGAGAGTTTTGAGTTTTTATTTGGTAAGATATTTTTAGTAGCTATTAACCTGGTGAGCAAAAAATTGCAATCTAAATCTATGTGCATTGGCGCTATCACAGAGCAATTAGAAGGTGTGATGGAATTTCTTGAGAAATATAGACACCAATAATTTATCTCTAGTATGAATATTGCCAAAAGTCTTGCATATTATATGAATGTTTATCTTACATTTCCAACTAGACGTAGTATTATTAGGAAAAGACAATTTGATGAAAATGTTCATAATAGAGAAATACAATTAGTTGAGGATTCCTTTAAAATTAGTTACTTTCTAGTTGTTGTGGATAAGACAATTGCTTCGTTGAATAATAGATTTGAACAATTAACAACTTTTAAAAGTATTTTTGAATTCTTATTTGATTCCAAGAAGTTGAGGTCATTGGATGATAATTAATGAATTAAGAAAATGTTGCATTAATTTTACAACTATATTTTCTTATGATAATGTGTTAGATGTGGATTTAGATATGTTTTTATAAATTAAAAGTGTTGCAAATAACTTTTCCAAATGAGTTAATGTCATAAATTGAAATTCTTAAATTTGTTGAAGTTGTAGATTGTTATCCAAATGTTTCAATTGCTTATCAAATTATATTGATTATACATGTATGTAACATCAACTGAGAGAAGTTTTCCAATGTTAAAATGTTTGAAAATTTAAGTTTTTCACAATTAATTTTTTTAAAAACTTACTTTAGGTCATTAATGTCACAAGAAAAGTTAAATGATTTAACTATTTTATATATCAAAAAGGATATGTTGGACAATATTGATCTTTATACTATTATTAATGATTTTAAATATAGAAATATATCGAGAAATTATTTTTCATGATCATCTGTGTGCTTGTTAGTGCAATTTTCTTGGTGTTTTGTAATATGATATAACTGTTTGATTGTTGCTACTACTACTATTTTTATTAATTTTATTGTTGTTGATATTTCAAGATATCATTAGCTATTGTTATAATCATTTAGTATTTTATTGAGTATGTGTACTTATGACTTGAGTTGCTTATGTATAGATATTAAATATTAATAATAAAATTTTCTTCCAAAGTTTACATATTTATATATTATGGAGCCTTTTTTTTTTTACTTTCTCCTAAATGTTTACAGGAGAAAGTAGTGGCCCATTCATCTTCTCCACATGCTGGTCCATGGGAGGATGCTTTCTTTCCTCCAACCATAAGCCACTCACAACGCAACCTGAAGCAGTTACAGTGTAAACTTGACAATGGCAGTAATATGTTTTCACTTTCTCAAGCGATGGTGACGAAGAGTGCCAGTAAACATAAAGGAGATGCAATGGTAGCAAATCCTCCTTCCATTCCAGGCGCAGGCATCGGTGGAGTCCCATAAAGACTCTCTTTTCCACTCTCTTATACCACTTGCTAGTGCATGACACACCGTCGGGAAGCGTTGATAATACCCAAATATGAGTGTCCCACATTGAAAAAAGAGGGGAAAGAAGACTAACATATAAATCTAGTGGATTACTCCGTCTATTGCCACTTAATTTTAGGATGAAACCTCACTTGGGCTTGTGTGTGGTATAACTTTCTTCCTTACATGAACTAGGTCTATTACAAATTTAATATGATATGAGAGTCAATAAAGATCTTGGCCTCTCCGGATTGTCCAAGTAAAAAGGGACTCGCATGTGAGGGAGAGTTGATAGAAAGTACTGTTTTGTCATCCTCTTCTCTCTCTACTTGCGATCTCTATTTCTTGCCATAGTGATCTCGACATTGGTCTGAGTAATATTCGAAGACAGACCAGCCAGCCTAATCATAAAGCAAGACAAAAAGGCCTTCATCAAAGCAAATCAACTCTGTGTCTCAATAAAGCCCAATAATTTCTGGTACGTGTAAAGAGTTTGCTCCTATTAAGTTACCGCTAGGATGTTTATGGGATATTGAATAAACCTTGCACAGTGAGTAACTCCTTCGCGGCATATTGATCAAGTTATGGCTGAAGAGACACCTATCACGATGGATATATTGGAGAGGCCGATTAGTCAACTATCAGAGGCTAAATTGGAACTAGTTACAGGCAACACAAAACAGCTGAAGCCAAGGTAACCAGGTTATGAGAATGTTTCTTCTACAAGTGGCGGTAAAGGTGGATGGTGCTTCCCACCAATTTGACTTGGTCAACAAATACTCTACTGATGATTCGTAGTTGAGGGTTAGAAGGTTATGTTGATGGAACGATGTCGAAACTAGCGGAGGGTAGTCCCATGATTAACTAGTGGGAGATGGCTTTAATACTATGGCTCCCAGTGTCTTGAAAATGGTTCAGTTTCTGAAAACAGCAAAGGATATTTGGGATACGGTTACTGACATGTATTCTAAACAGGGTCAACGAGCACAAGAATTTGAGATTCATTATAAGCTGCAACAATTGCAGCAAGGGTAGTAGTCAGTCACAGAATATGTGGTAGAACTTACTCTCGCAGGTTGGATCGTCTCTTCTCGCAGGTTGGATCGTCTCTCCTTCGCAGGTTGAATCGTCTCTCCTTCCCAGGTTGAATCGTCTCTCTTTCCTAGGTTGAATCGTCTCTTCTTCGCAGGTTGAATCGTCTCTCCTTGACTCTCGCAGGTTGGATCGTCTCTCCTTGACTAGCACCTCCTTCTTCGCTCAAATCATAAACTCAAAGGTGTTGCTGGTCGAAGCTTTTCTGGAACAGCTACTGAACTAAATGCTTCTGCTTCAACAAAGTGTAATATTTCAGAGGACCAACATTCAGTTTTAATCCTCTGAGTGTAGTTCCTGTAATTTGTAAGACAATTGTCTCTCAAATGAACAATGTATGATTCTCTAAAGTGTTTGGTGAATGGTTGTGGTTTCGAATTACAAATGTAAAATTTCTTCTAACACACTAGAAATGGATTTTCAGAACCAATGTCTGTTTCTTTCCACTCTAAGCTTTTTCCACAACACAACTCCAAATCAACTCAAGATAAGCAAAAAAATGGAAAACAAAGGTTTTTTCACAGATTGATGAAGAACAACATTTTCATATATTTTTGCGTCTATTACAAGATGAAGTAAACTAGAGCTTTTTCATATTAGCTCTTACACATTTTTCATTTTCAGCCATTGATGTAAGGTGACCTGAAAAACGTGTAAGAGCTAATATGAAAAAGCTCTAGTTTACTTCATCTTGTATCAGACGCAGAAATATATGAAAAAGTTATTCTTCATTAATCTGTGGAAAAACCTTTGTTTTCCTTTTTTTTTTTTGCTTATCTTGAGTTGATTTGGAGTTGTGTTGTGGAAAAAGCATAGAGTGGAAAGAAACAGACATTGGTTCTGAAAATCCATTTCTAGTGTGTTAGAAGAAATTTTACATTTGTAAATCGAAACCACAACCATTCACCAAACACTTTAGAGAATCATACATTGTTCATTT
>JAOSBM010000003.1:3414028-3424146 GCA_027568955.1 Erythroxylum tenue
TAAATAAATAAAACAATTAAAAGAAATGAATAAAATAATTAAATAACAACCACAGATATGGGATATTAGGAAAAGAATCTTGTGCGACCAATCAAAATAGCCCACGACGAACAATGTCGTCAACTTGGGAGACAAAGGTTTATGTTCAAGCTAAGGCCTAAAGAATTATATAAATTATAAACAAAAGGTGTAATTCCTCAAACCCTATTCTATTTCATGCAATCAATTAATCCATATGTTTAGAATGAGATTTTTTATTAATATATTTTAACCTAATTAAAATATAAGCGACCGAACTCCCCAAAATAATCAATATCGAACCTAGTAAACAAACAAAAATGCATCTTAATTTTTGCGAAAATTGGACTAAAGCATCGTAAATGCTGCCGACAAATACAAGGGTCATCCTAGTGTGTGTGGCGGCCCACCTTGCGGACTAGCGGGAGCCGTAGGAAACTTCAGAGAATCGTGTTAAAACTTGGTCTCTAGGATACTTCCATGTAGCTTCCTTTATGGACAAATTGACGTCGGTATAAAAAGCAAGACGGCAGGAGAATATCGTTACGAGCACACACCAATACACCACACAATAGACATGCTGTGTGCTCGCAATAAAAAATGGGGACTAGTCAGGAACAAAAGCTCATAGCAGTCGTGAAAAGGAGCTTGCAGCTTCTGGTCTCCTTCTTAATATTCTGTATGTTTCTTTATCTCCCGATTCCATCAACGTCACGATTCTTCACAGACCTTTTCTGGTTGTTGTCACAAACCCTTGAAAGGAAACATACGTTCCTCATCTGTACTGGGATTCTCGCTTTTCTTTCCTGGGAATCATCATCAGTTTCTTGTTATTCTTCTTCTTCTAGTTCGTCTGACGATCTTGACCAGTTTTCTGATGTAGAAACAACCGAAGCTGATGGTGATGAGGAGGAGGAATGCGGTCACGAAGCCTTAGAGTGTTTGGAGAATGATTTTGTTGATGATAACGAAGCCCAAGAGAACCAATTAGAAACATCTTTACTAGCGTCACCATCACCTCCTCCTCTTCTTCCGGAAGAAAAAGAAGAAATTACATTTAGTATTGGACTAAAAGGTGAAGTTTTCATTGAAGAGCAAATTGGGTTTATAGTGAAGAAGGAGGAGGGAGATTATGGAGGTGAAGCAGCACCGTCAATCGAAGCAGACCAAGAGTTGGCAAATACAGAGGAACTGAACAGGAGGATTGAAGAGTTTAGAAGGGGAATGAAGGAAGAAATCAGGATTGAAGCTCAACAACCACTCATAGCATTCTAAAAAGTTAGATAATATGCAGTTTCTATGTTCTGTTCTCTTTGTGATCATCAGTTAATTTTATGGTTCTTGTAAA
The DNA here is from genome assembly GCA_027568955.1 of Erythroxylum tenue. Lineage (NCBI taxonomy): Eukaryota > Viridiplantae > Streptophyta > Magnoliopsida > Malpighiales > Erythroxylaceae > Erythroxylum > Erythroxylum tenue. Next base: position 3,415,395 of record JAOSBM010000003.1, read on the forward strand.
CTAGGAATTTCAACGAAATGTAAGTAGTTATCATTTTGTCTAAATTTTGATCCAATTAACAATCCTTTTAACGAGAAAATATCTTCTTATGATCTCCAAATGAACAAGAAAATATTTATTCCTCCACTCTCTTTTGAATGAATAAATTGTTTTTTGTTTAATTATTTGGAAAAAAAAGGATGAATCTTGTTTTATTCTTCGACTTGTTTGGTTTTAGGCATTTAAAAAGGGTATGTTAATGTCCACTTCCCAACTGTTGGAAATTGGAAAATGTTAGACACGGCAGATACATATAGACACGCGGTTTATACATGCGACATTTGAGTCCGATCTTCAGCCGTCTAAGCTGTTATTGTCATCAACCTCTGTGTAAAGATCGCATAGATGAGTATGCTCTACACTTGTTTCCTACGAGGATTTTGTATAACAAAAAGTCTATAACAGTCTGAAAGAATTGTTGCTTCTAAATATTTCTGTTGTATTGAGTCAGAAGCATTAATAAGAAATGAAGAGTAAGAGTGTGTGAGTGAAGTAAGTTATCCTAAGAGACGTGAGCAGTAAGGCCCGTGTAAGTTGATGGACAGGCGTTAAAGGGTGTAAGTCTCTGATAACTGGACACCTACGTTGTGATACACACTTCCAATCTGACTTTGGTTAGTCGATGTCTTCAACCAATGAGTGGTTTAGAACAGTGTTGGCCTAATGAGGGTTAATCAAAAAGGTTATGTTCCCCGTGTCACCCTAAAATCAAAAGTTTTTATTTTTATTATTTATAATAAAATAATACATAATATAAAACTCTCACTTTTTAATTTATTTTATTATAATTTTTTTAAATAATAAAATAACATTACGTTCTATTTTATTTCGCGGTAAAACTTCAATTAAATATAACTTTAATGTTAATAGTTAGGTTAAGTAGAACAGACCTTGAGCTGACTTAACGTTAATAAGTCAGGTTCGAGTTCATAGGACCTCGGCCTAAGTGTAGGCCTCAAACTACTCCATTGGTGTGGAGCAGGAACAAGATCTTCTGTCTAATTTTATGGTGTCTTATTGTGTCCAGTGAATCTCAACCATTAATTTATGCAGGCCCTGCGTAGGCCCCATATAAATTAACGTGAGGCCTGCATAAATGAATGGCTAAAATTCACTGGACACAATATGACACCATAAAATTGAACAAAAGATCTGAACTCGTGAAGCATATGAAAGCAAAAAGTCATTTTAATGATAAGAACAAGATCAATTTCGGGGTCCATGAAAGGTGAAATCTACTTCAAAACTTACGAGAGTACTATGAAAGAAGACAACCAACAACTTGGGCACTCTAGTAGTCAATTATTGCAAATAGGGTAAAAAAGTACGAAGTTTTTAAGTATGGAAAGCATAGTTTTGAAAGTCAGCCGTCTCGGTAAATGGTCGGCTACCCACCCAGATTCATATCAGGAGAATTTAATATTCAAGTTGGCCCTTCATTATCTAAACACAATTAATTAGTTTTTATATAGTGATTTGAGTGACTTAGATACATATGTTCGAATTTTATATGACCTGATTTTAAGTCATTTTCTTTTAAAGTATGGAAAGAATAGTTTCGAATGGTCGGTCGTCTTAGTAAATGGTCGGCTACCGGATTCAGATAAGGAGAATCTAATGTTCAAATTGGCCCTTCACTATCTAAACATTATTAGTTAGTTTTTTTTATTGATTTGAGTGGCTTAAATATTGGGTTAATTACAAAAATAAATCTCAAACTTTCTTCAATTTTATAATTATATAATTCAAACTTTAAAAAGTGACAAACTTTCATTTTTTTAATTATAACTTAACATTAAAATCTCCGTTAACATTATTGACGTGACTTATCACGTGTTTCATAAATCCTTAATACTTATACACATCGGACTTAATTAAGTTAACTTATTAAGTCTAATTAATTTATGTCGTTTAATGAAACAACGAAAAAATGTGTGAATCGCTTAATGATGTGCTAGTGCTAGAAGAATCTATCATGCGAAGAGAAGTTGTTGTGTTGGTGCAAGAAGAATCTGCCATGCGAAGAGAAGTTGTTGTACTGGTGCGAGAAGAATCTGTCATGCGAGAACACTTTGTCATGGTGGTGAGAGACGACGATACTCTTTCATGTTGGTGCCCTCTCTTTCTATACATGAATGAACTGATTTAGGTAGCGAGTTTGATTTAGAGATTTCAGCGATTGGCAACGAGTTTGATGCTAGAATGAATTGAGGATGGTGCGATGTGATGCAAGAACGAATTGAGGAGCTTCAGGCGAGAATGAATTGAGGAGCGGCAAATGACTGTGGGAACAAAGAGTAACGACTTCAATTTAGGGATTTCAATCAAAAAACGACGTAATTTAGTTATGTTTAATCAATTAGTTTAATTAAACAACGTAGTTTAGCTAATTAATTAGTTTAATTAAGTCTGACGTGTATAAGGGTTTAAGATTTTTGAAACACGTGACAAGTCATATCAGTAATGTTAACGGAGATTTTAACGTTAGATTATAATTAAAAAATGAAAATTTATGTATTTAATTGTCACTTTTTAAAGTTCGATATATAATTACAAAATTGAGTGATGTTTGAGATTTTTTATAATTAAACCGTGAAACTATGTCGAATCTTATATTATTTTATTTTAATTTTTTAAAAATTCAAATTAAGTCTAAGACTTGATTGAATTTGAATTATCATGTTTAAATTTAGTTGAATTAAAATTTGAATTTTTTGAAAATTTAAGTTGATTTGGATAAAAAATTTGATAACTTTGAATTTTATTTACTAACTTTGAATTAAGTTAAATTTAAACAAAAATGCTTAACTCTAAACTATACTTATTATAGTACCGGTATTTGATAAATTTACACTGGATTGTCTGATAAGGTCATGAGATTACGAAAAAAGAGTACTCAGATTGCCGATTAGTTTATTAAATTTCAGAAATTGAAAATTTTCAAATATCTTTTTAAAATATTATTTTGATACTCCTTGCAAAATCACCTACCCTAATCCTGCGTTTGGTTAGCGTCCTCAGGGGTGAGGACGGATGACAAGGACGCAAAAGTTCTGTCCTCCGTCCTGTTTTCTTGTCGTCCTCAATCATTTTTGTTCCGTCCCCTGCAACCAAACACATTTCTGTCCTCAGGACGAAGACAATTATCTCTGTTTTGTCCATCGCAACCAAACATCTCACTGTCTCCAATTCTTGTTCTGTTCCGTCCTGTTCTGTTCCGTGTCGTCCCATCTCTGCATGTTGAAGACGCTAACCAAACAGACAGTAAGTAATAATAGTCTATTTCTGTGACCCTGCCATGATCCTTTTCTAAGCTTCGGCGAAAGTTACCGTGTCCTGTTTAATTCTTTATATATCTTGCTTCAACCATTTCGTAGGAATAAAAAATATTTCAGACAAGACTTGAATTCCTTGTAAATAAATCTACACTTACAACTTCAATTTTTGTATCAGTTGGTGATTATGTATAGGTTTTTTTTGAAGTTCTGTCTTTCTCTATTTGATTGGAGACAAAACCGAAAAATTTGTATGACATCTTTAGGTATATTTGGACAAAAGCCCTATCTCCTGTGAACAAGAACTATAATGATAAAGTATAAGGTTAATTATATAGAATTCCTGTAGGGTTTGATTTCTTTAATTTCAATATATTTTTTAAGCAATTATGTCTTATTTATTTATAGTATCACTTAATCATAACGTAATTTTTTGTTATTTTTATTAATTTTTAATTGCTTCATATGTAATTCTCTCATATTTATAGGCAATCTAAGGATTAATCGTTGAAGTTCCTCCTTCTTAATGGTTTGCGGTTATCCGTTGATCTAGGTAACTCGTCCAACCTAGTTAGAAATATCATTTATCCATATAGTTGCAACATATGTGAATGTGAATTAGTAGTAACCATTATTGTTAATGCGAATTAGTAGTTTTCGTCGCAATTGAAATGGTTTGCTAATTGATTGTTTTATATATTGATGGTTGTTTCATTTTGAAGTATATAGTTAACGTAATTGATGTGTATAAACTGACAACACGAATTGAGTGGATAGTAAACTCATTGGTGCATGTGCCGTAAAAACTCGATATTGTCACGTCATTTTATAGACATTTTTTGAGAAAAGCATTTTGAAATTGAACCACCATGCAATTTAAGAATAAAATTATAACCTTAATTTATTTCTTTTGCCAATGACATTTAAAATGCTTTAATGTAAACAACACAAATTAATACAAAATTAGTAGTTAACCTCGTACAATGTAATTAATTTGTGTACTAAATAGTTAGTACCATAACAACATCCAACACATCAAATGATGAATATAACACATTCAATTACATTATACACTAATGTAAATGTAACTGATATAATTTATATATTGACAAACTTTTGAAAGAACAATAGGTGCTATACAGGAAATAGGTAAAGTTGGTGAAATAATTTCACCAACAATTTAAAAAAAAAATGGAACCTTAATTTCTTTCTTTTGCCAATGACATTTGAAATAATAGCTTCAATGCAAACTTGAAAACCTAATACAAAATTAGTAGTTAACCTCATACAATGTAATTAATTTTTGTATTAAATAGCTAGTACTATAACAACATCCAACACATCAAATGATGAATATAATATGTTCAATTACATTATACACTAATGTAAATGATATAACTTATATATTGACAAATTAGAAAGAACAATATGTGTTATAAAGGAAATAGGTAAAGGTAATTTCACCAATAAGCTTAAAAAAATAAAAATTGGAACCTTAATTTCTTTCTTTTGCCAACGACATTTAAATAATAGCTTTAATGTAAACAACAAAAATTAATACAAAAGACCTAACCAATTACAATGTCATATATACATTGCGAGAAAGTCGACATATATATTCCTTTTCATTCAAGCAATCATATTACAATTTTCTTCATTCACTCAGAGATCTTACTGTCGTTATCTTTTTTAAATAGAGTACACAAAGACACAATTCACAGTAAAAGGATTATTAATGTTGAAGAAAGACATAGGCAGCAGTTCGTATCATGGTTTAGAAATCGAGTAAGTTTCATATTGATTACATATTATAAAAATATGAGAATATGTCTCATCCTCATATTTATTTTCAATTTTTCGTACAGATGATACAATTTCATAACTGTAACATGCAAGAAGCGACAACAACATTATATAGTTTGGCATATGTGCCTCATATTTATAGGAAGAAATTCACAGGTTGCATTGTTAATTGGGTGAGGTTTCACATACAAGATTGAGATAGTCGAGTTAGAAGTCAAAATAGTGGAGTTGTCATTGAAAGATATCATGACGACGAAATCATTGACTTTTACGGTATCATCTTTCAAATAATAGAGCTGCACTACATCAAGGATAAGAAGATTGTTATACTTAAATGCAAATGGTTTGATCTAACTGACATGAAAGTGAACGGGCATATTACTAGCATAAATGTTAGTAAGACATAGTATGATAATGATACTTTTGTCCTTGCAACGATACTATATTGGGTAGCAATTGAAAGGTTGTTCAAAAGTTTCAACAAAGGAATGTCTTTGATTTTTATGAAAGGAATATTGGTCAATTGGATGAGGACCCAGATAAAGTCTATGAAGATATTGGATTGGAGTTTAATAAAGAAGGCATTACAGTAGAAGATGCAGATATATCATCATTTCCTAAGAGAGATGTCGATCCCAACATAGTTCAACTAGACGAACCCCAAACCCATCTTGTCCTGCAAACAGAAAAGATTATACTCATGATGACTTAAATGACAATGACGATACTTTGCTCGAATATATTAGTGATGAAGAATCCAATGATAATGTACTTAATGATGATGATTTTTAAAATCTTGATCATGATGATTAAATGTAAACCAATTGTTTGTATTATTTGAAATGTTATGTTCATATATAATTGCCTTATATTATTGATGTTTTGCTTATATTAATTTAGACTAGATGCATATTTTTAATGTTTCACTTATGTTTTTGGGGAATGTTAAACCGAATGTTTAGTATTTGACTACTGATCTCCTTATATTCATGTGAAATATTGATTTTTGAGTTAAGATTATGCGTTATGTTTATATTTCATTTTACATAGGTTCAATATCATGCCACCTAGTAGAAACAAGGGAAAGAGGGTGGTAACGACCGAAGAAGTTCTTCCCACACAACAACCAACTCAATCCGAACCCATCGTTCAACAACCAACAATTGCATCCTTGAATAAAGACAGTCAATAGCAACCTTTAGCAACATCGTCTGTTAGTGTTGAGGGATTTTCAGGTCTGTTATTATTAACCATACATATTTACATTAATGCTGAAATTACTATTTGCATGTTTAGTATGTTTTTTTTATTATGATTTTTTTTGTTTTCAGGTTCCAATACTGGTATTAGAAAACGAGGTAGAGGTATCACAAAAGGAGTTGAGTTGCAACAGATGAATGTTGCAATGAATAGCAAATTGTCTATGATCATTGACCCCACGCGATGTCTCCCTCTGGATAAGATTCAATCTGCTGTCCAGTGAGTTGGGCGTCATTGTGAGGAATGAATTACCTTGCCTTCAACATGCCAGGCAGTTGAAGGAAGACAACTTACTCCAAAATGCTATGGACAAAGTTTCGGTAATATTTCAATTCATTTGATTATATGTATTGCGATTTTACTTAACAAAAACAGTAACTTAAGTTATACGTGTTCTTCACATATGAAGCTCAATATCGTTAATATCGACAAGCCTGAGGTTTCAAGCTGTGTTAGTTTACTGTTGAAACAAAAGGCGAAGGATCATCGATATAGACTTCATAAATATTATCAGTCTTTTCCTTCCGATGAAGAGGCAAGGAGACATGTTTCGAAACCCATGACTCTAGAAAATTGGAGTGAAATATGTGATTATTGGGCCTCAACGAAAGTTTAGGTTTGGTTTTTTCTTTTCATATTTCCTTACATTAATTTTGTTTATACATTTCATGACTATTTCTCTTAATTTAGGAACATGTGAGAAAGCCAAGGTGAGCAGAGCAAAAATGAAGACTCCTCGTAACACTGACTCCAAATCATTTGTTATCGTCCAACAAGAATTTGTATGTGTAACCTTTTCAACTTATTATTCTATTTCTTAATACAATAAATTATATTATCTTATAATTTTTTAAATTCATGTAATAGAGTCAAATTCAACACAAAGGACAAGAATGTGATAGGATCATACTTTACAAGTTAACACACTATAAGGAAGGTGAAGGCTGGACGTCTGAAGAGGTGCAAAGTAATTATGTAAGTACAAACAAACTAATATTACAGTTTATTTTTCTATGTAATACTAAGTAATAATTTTTTAGTTAATTTGATTTTGTACTTTAAATTGTAGGACAAAATGAAAGAGTTGTTGCAGACATCATTGTCTGAGGGGAATAAGCCCAATGTCGATGACATTTGTAACCATGTCCTTGATACAAGATCGGGGTATATTAAAGGTCTTGGGTATGGCCCTAAGCCTGTTGGTACATCTTCGTCACGGCCAGCATATGTCACGGTGTTTCAAGAGAAAAACCAGGCACTGAAGACTAAGTTACAATGTACAGAAGAGAAGTTAGATCGTAATATAAAAAAAGTGAAAAAATTTAAAAAAATGGTCAAACAATTACTTAGCTCAAACTATGTCAGTAGTAGTAACGACGACGAGGAGTCTTAGTTTGTATATGACCTGTATTTTTTTATATAAAATGTATTTCATTTTTAATGTCTATTTTATTCAATTTATTATTATTTAAAAATATGTCACCAACATTAATTGTAAAATGTAACTAATTTATATTTCAAACTGTCATAAAAATTGTAACAAATTAAATTAAATTTATTGTTAACAATTATAATAAAATTTAAATTTAAAAATAAAATTTTGTCACTAAAAAGTATCAGCTACCAAAACAAAATCGTAAAAAAATGTTATTAACTACATTTACAAGAACGTCTCTAAAAACGTTATCTACAACAAGAAATTAGTAGCTAACAATATTTTGTTACAAAAATAAAATCGTCACTAAAAATACTAGCTACCAAAACAAAACCGTCACAAAATGTTGTTACGTACGTTTACAAAAACGTCTCTAAATATATTTATTTACAACAAACAATTAGTAGCTAAAATTATCCTGCTATAAAAAAATTGTCAATAAAAATAATTATCTACAACTACGGTTTAGTAAGTAAAAACCTTTATCTACAAAACATATACGTTACAAAATAATATGTACGACGTTCTTCGTTCTCATCGGTTATATGTTTTATTGACAAAAATACTGTGTATCTAAAACCTCTTTGCGACAATTTCAAAAAAATGTCGCGGATGTTATTTTACTACCGAGATTCAGCGATCATTAGAACGACGATTGATTTTCGTCACAAATATTAATTTGCAATGATTTTTTAATATTTAGCGAAGTCTGATTTCATTGCCGATAAGCTAATCTGTTGTAGTGACCGTCCAAACAATCAGATTCCCTTCATCATCTGCATGAGATGGTCACAAATGAAATTATTTTATGTACCTTCGAACATCATATTAAAATAATAATTCTCATAACAATTTATTTATACAACATAAAATTTTTGGCTGTGCACTAATGTTTTATTTAATTTTGATATAATATAGATTAAAATTTTCATATAACATC
>JAOSBM010000003.1:3642347-3653710 GCA_027568955.1 Erythroxylum tenue
AAATAAAAATATATCTAACCAAATCTTTTATATAGATTATAACATAAGTAAACTAATATTGAAAATAAATATTAAAATATATAAAAAAAGCCAAATAATATTATATAACTCCCAAAATAAATATCCAAGTTGAGTAAATAGTTAAATACATAATAAACAGGAAGATAAGTTTGTGGGTATTGTGGGAATTATGTATAAAACATAAGGGTAAAAGAGACTAAAAAATAGGCTTATTAATTGATCTGAAAAATCTATCTGAAAAGTACTTTTTTAGAAGCTTCAAATTTGAGCCTATTAAAAAATTGTATTTTGGCTACAAAAAAAGTTATATGTATTATTTTTTTTTATTTTACAGTCAAACACAAATTTTTCTTAAAAAAGGCTTTTGTAGTGAAGAAAATTCCTTATTATCCTTCCAAAAGCTCATCTAAACAGACACTTAGTACTAGTTGTTGCTGTTTAAAACTTATCTCATTAAACAAGTTGCTCAAGCCATAGTAAAATGTTCATGTGTTAATCATAAGATAAAAAAAATAATTAGCTGATTCTATGTGAAATTTTCATTTTCAATTTCACAAAACTATAATAATATGGTCAAAATTAAGTTAACATTAACAAAATTTATGTCTAATATAAGTGACGAGTTCTAAAGGAGTATATAATTATGACATCATTTTGCAACATAAAATTTTAAAATTATAAGTCCTATATATATAAATTACTTCATTTTTTATATTTATTTACAAGGACAATTTCAATTGGGAATTTTTACAAATTATCATAAATGCACAAATATGTTTGACATCATTGAGTTCTTCGCCTATAATATAAGGTGGCGACCATTTTTTCAGTGATCATAGCGAATGAGGAGTCCACAAACATGCCCGCGCGGGTAGCTCAGTTGGTCATTGGGAAGGAAAGTGCATCAAAAGTCTTGGGTTCGAGTTTCGACAGCGACAGTGTGAGAGTTGATCCAATGTGACAACTCCTTGTGCGCAACAAGCACTGAGTCACTTTTCCAAAAAACTGGCTAAGATCAGATCGTAATTTACCTCCCTCACACAATATCAAGCTAAAATGTGGGGCACCTAAAATAAAAGTTTCACCTTTTGAATCAAAGGAGTCCACAAACACGTGGTAACGCTGCTTCATGGGAATTTTAGATATTGTGTGGAAGAGGATTCATGACCAATGTGTCCTACATTTACGTGAAATGGTACGTTACGGTACAGGTTACAAGTCAAGTAGGCGTAAATGAAGGGCCAAATCCAATTCATGGGATGCTGAGTCAGCTAAAGGACATACGTCTACTCCTCTTGTAATAAACAACTCTACCGATGGTTTTCAGAATTCTCCACCACACCTAACACAGATAGGAAAAAGAAAAAAAGAAATAAGTAGCAGAACAAGTGAGTTCCTCTTTGTTCTGCATATCTAACAATTGCCTGCCAATACCCAAGGACACAACACCCCTTCTTCTGTGAGAAGTAGTAGAGTACTACTCTGCAGAATCATCCGTGAAATGGGTGAAGTGAGTTCAGACCTCCCTGAGCCCCATTTGGTTGCTGCGTGCACGTATTCTTCATGGGAATGTTTATAAATGAATTTTTATTATCTATCAGTCTCTTAAGTTTCAGATTGCTGTGGTCATAGATCTGATGTTTTGGTTGGTTTTTTTCTTTTCTGGAACGCAAAAGGAAAATAAAGAAGAAGAGAAGAAGGGAACAGAAGCGAGCGAAGCGAAGAAAGAAGAAGAGAAGAAGGAAGAAAAGAAAGAAGAAGAGCCCCCTGAGATTGTTCTCAAGGTTGATATGCACTGTGAGGCCTGTGCCAGGAAAGTTGCCAGAGCTTTGAAAGGATTTGAAGGTCTTTAACGACCCTTGACCATATTATTTCTTTCCACTCAGTTTTTCCTTACATTTTACAGAAACTACAGGATATCAGTTGAGTCTTGTGGTTAGGGTAATTTCAGGTTGCGTCCTTAATTTCCTTTGTCATCTTCCAGTTTGGAAATATTATAATAAGCTTTAACGGTAATAGCATTGTTGATTTGTTTAAGGTGAGAGAATACATTATTCAATACTTAGCATTGTACCTTACCGAGAGAATGTTATTTAATAGCATTAAAACCATCATTTTAACTGAAGTTTGAATCCTTCTGATGTTTTGGATGCATTAAACACAGGGGTTGAAGAAGTGACCACAGATAGTAAAGCCAGTAAGGTGGTAGTGAAAGGCAAAACAGCAGACCCCATAAAAGTATGCGAGAGGCTGCAAAGGAAAAGCGGCAGGAAAGTGCAGATAATTTCTCCTTTACCTAAACCTCCTGAAGAACCCAAAGAGGAAGAAAACAAAGAACCAAAGGAAGAGAAAAAAGAAGAGGTACTTAAAATTTTCAAACCCGCAGTTGCAAACTCAATGATTGCTTACAAGAAAACCAGCCATCCATCGTCCCTCCCACTAGGCCTATCAATCTTTCTCAAATCTCTATTTTTGACTAGATAAAAAAGTTGGCATAGCCACTCAGTTTTTCTTTTTTGACCTGGGTAACTTCTATGTTTGGTGGTTCAGCTTCAAAGTAAAGTCATTTTTTGCCTTTTTAACCACTACCCACTTGGACAGTGAACCTTATGACCACTGTTCTGGGGCTGACATGATGGTAACAAAACAAGTGAACAATATGAGGCACGTTTCACTAGGTTAGAGGGGGACACTATTTGGTGTCTTGGACACCCCCCAGCTTGCTCAAGTTTCCTGTCATGTGGTCACGAGGGTCACAGCTACTATGGAAAGCTGGTCAGTGTGATGAGGTATAGAGTATATAGTTAAGTAGTGAAAGCTAAGAGGTTAAAGGTGGTAGCTTTAGCAAATAATAAGGGGAAAAGCAAGCAAATGACTTAAATCACTTTTCTAATAACTTAAGATAGATAAATTACATTTTGTTTATGATCTCATCATTTCATACCATTATGCGACAAAAAGCTTGTCCACTCCATACTCTTCTTATGAAGTTATTATTTAACTAAAGAGAACAGAAATAAACAATTTTAGCAGTATTTATACATTACTCTGCTAGTTGGTACGCATATTGGCAGGTCTCGTGAGGGAGAGCTTTGCCGCCCATATGGGTCCTATCCGGCTTGAATCCGGACTAGTCGGTTGCCTCTGTGACGCCGAATACCGGGTGGTTTAACCAAAAAAAAAAAAAGACCAAGTTAAAATGTTGCAAAAGGCCCTTAGATTTTTTCAAATGCTTATGTTTATTTTCATAGCTTGTTTCTGGTACTTGCATCTAACAATCCGTCAATGGCAGCCTCCTGCTGTTGTAACAGTGGTATTGAATATTAGAATGCACTGTGAAGCTTGTGCTCAAGGCCTACAAAAACGAATTCGAAAAATCAAAGGTACGATTTCCAATAGTATTATTTATTATTAAAAACACGTTCATGTCATCTCAATTATAATACTATATGCTGCCTACCTTAGTATTAAAAATTTCCTGGACTAGGGGATTGAATCACGTTGTAATAACATATGCATATATATACCGCATGCAGGTGTAGAATCAGTGGAAGCAGACTTGGCTAGTTCCAAAGTAACAGTAAAAGGGGTTGTTGACCCCGAAAAGTTGGCGGGGGATGTGTACAAGAAAACAAGAAAGCAAGTGTCGATTGTGAAGGAAGAAGAAAAGAAGGAAGAAGAGAAGAAAGAAGAGGAGAAGAAAGAGGAAGAGAAGGAAGGACAGAAAGAAGACAAGGGAGGAGGAGAGGATGATAAGAAGAGTGACATCAAGCGATATGAGCATTGGCCAACCATTGCTCAGTTGGATTATGCCTATACTCCTCAAATTTTCAGTGATGAGAACCCTAATGCTTGCTCTGTAATGTAAAACTTAAAATTTTTTATTATCTAAGTTTAGCTTAATTAGCAGTCTAAGCAAATTTTCTATGTACTTAATATCGTGTTAATTATAATATGATGTTGGCATGGCTAGCACAAATGCCCAATCATCGTTGTCCTATAAAATCAATGTATGCTCAATGCAATCTTTCCCTTTTTGGCTTTAAATTCTGTGTTGAAGTTAATGCTTAATTTAATCTCCACAATTTAAATGGCTATTTTAATTGAATTGCACGGTTTTGTGTTATAATAAGGTAAAAAAGGCCACCTCTACTTCTCCTGTTTCTTTCACCCCGACACGATGGTCTAAACTAGCTCTCGGCCTTCTCAAATTGAATGTTGATGGAGCGCTTTTTGATGGTCTTTTTGTTAGCTTAGGTATTGTAGTTTGTGATTCCTTTGGATCTTTTGTCAGCGCTATGCAGGTAGCTGTCTCGGGTCATTGCCAAAATTGTCGAAGTTATGGCCATTCGTGAAGCCTTGAGTTGGATTAAAGATGTCGGGTGGTCACTTTCTGTTCTGGAGTCCGATGCCTAGTCTTGTATTCAGGCTATTCTTGAACCTAACTATATAGATGATACTGCTTTCGGACTACTAGTTTCAGACTGTAAATCCCTTCTCACTGAGGTAAGAGATGTGCGATTAGTCTTTGTTAGACGATCTGCGAATGGAATAGCTCATAGGCTTGCTCGAGCTGTTACCATCTCGACAGACAAGGTGGTTTGGTTCCAACGACCGCCTATGTGTATTTATGACTCTATTCGGCTTGAAAACCAATAATAGTTTTTACTATTTCTCGTAAAAAAAAGGTTTAAAAAAAGGCAAAAAGAACCCTAAGTTTTGCTTTTAATAGTAAATTAAATCTTAACATTTTATTATTCTCATAAGTTTTTATAGAATTTATTTGTTTAAAATTAATTATTAAAATTATTAAAACATTTTTATAAAATTAAATGTTCATTTAATTTAATCATAGATATAATTAATCTAACTAATTAATTTAATAAACCTAATTATTAATTAACTAATTAATCCTAATTACAAAATCTCAATTCTCTCTGTACCATCTCCTTGCCCGCAGTTCAATCCTTTTTTTTAAAACAAAGGAAACTACAAAGCTAAATCAAAGATCAAGGGAATACAGCGCCAAGCGCATTTCCGCGTATGAGGTCTCGAACTCCAAAAGAGGGCTCCTGAAGGATATGACAGCCCGGACATAACCGGCCAGCGAGACGGGCGAGAAAGTCAGCGCACTGGTTCCCTTCCCGGTAAACATGCTGAAGCTGAGTCGTCCACTCCTGGCTCATAAGGTGGTGGATACCTGTCACCAAAAAAGAAACCTCTGTCAAAATAGTATGAGAATCAGAGAGAATATTAATCACCTCGAGGGAGTCCACCTCAACTACCACTCGTCGAAAGCCTAGGGACCTTCTATCGCTGGCTTGGGACCTAGGCTTTCAATCTATTTAAATTTTGTCTTAATAACAAATTCTTTGTTTTGGACCACCATTTTACACTAATAGGACTGCTTTATATTATATATATATATATATATATATATATATGCCTCTCCTTACTGCTATGAGTAATTGGAGTGTCTTTTCGAAGGACCAACCTCCATTCTAAAAGTACAAGTGAAGGACTTTGGAGCAGTAGGACTTGAGAATTTGAGGAGCAACTATGTGGTAAGGCACTGTTCAAGATTGGATTGTGTTTCTACTCCACTCAAAGTGTACCTACTACCACTCTCATGTGCCCAAAGAGTATAGCGCATGATTTGAACGGGTTTTGAGAACTACTCATATGATAAATGTTTTTATATCCTTATCTGCGTAATTGAAAATGAAAAGTCTGGGATAAACCTCAGCTTCTGCTTCATTTTCATCAATCCACAAGACATGACTAGCAAGCACAAACAAGTCACTAAACTTAATCGAGTTAATGTTGTTCTATTAAGTTCTTTGACATCATTTTAGCCTCAGTTCATACATGATTAGATCGGACTTGAACTATTCAATTCAAATTTATACTAAACTTATATTAAAAAATAAATTATCAGGTCAGCTTCATGCCATAAGCAGTTGGTTCACATCTAATAGGCAAATACAGAAGTTCGTATATTCCAATCTGCCATGTTGCCTAGTGCCACAAGAGGTCCACAGAGACAAGGTTGGACCACAAAGCCACTAAAACTTCATTTTTCAGTAGAAACCATTAACGGAGGGTTGATCGAACTTCAGAGGTCATATTGTCGATGGGATATCATATATAGTGGGGTGGTACCACGTCAATGAGTGAAGAAGAAAGAGTCAAATAGTTTAACGCTTTGTGTAGAGCTTTCGAAGAGCAAGACTTGCTCTCAAATTGGAGTGGCCTCAAATCTTTTGAGGGTTGGCTTCTGATGCGAGCATAGGCCAAAGAATCCCTGTAAAAGTATGAGTAGAATCAAAACTCTTAGATTTCGAACCAAGGCTGGTTATAATACTTATAACCCACCACAGACAATAAGAGTCTCTTGTGAAGCTTGTGATGTTTGCGTTTGGGATTTTTCTTTTCATTTCATGTGTGAACGGGTTCAGCCAACTCTGCACAGTAGTATCTTGGGAAACTGATGGAAAGCTAGATGTTGGTGAAGAAGGTTTTGTCATCCCCAATCCAATCCATTACATTATTGTGTCAACTACCTTTTGGTCCTTTCTTTGCCCTATTAATTTTCCATTCAAGGTTGGTACCACATTAAACATGGAAATATAAAAAGAGTGACGTCTTTTCATAAGTTAATAATTATAACAAGAAGACAAATCATATTTCTAGTATGTCAATTTAATATTATTCTTTGATCAATATGTTGGGAAAGTGACGGAAAGTTATATGTTGGTGAAGAAGGTTTTGTCATCCTCAATCCATTTCATTAATGTGTGAACTACCTCTTGATCTTTTTCTTTAACCATTAATTTTCTGTTCCAGGTTGGAATTTCATATCCTCTATTTAATTTTACTTTATTCAACTTTGTCCGATACTTAAAACGATGTCGTTTTTGATCAAAATGACATCATTTTTGCAATGGCCACTATAAAAGTAGACAAAGGATCCCCGCTTTCTATTGTTAATCCTGAGCTGACTAATGATGGAAGGTTGTTGAGTGATTCATTTGGTCGTTGGCTAGGGAGATATTCGTTTCGACTTGATGTTTCAACTATCTTGGTGGGAGAGTTATGGTCCATTCGAGATGGTTTGCTTTTTGCGTGAAATCACGGTTTTCGGCAAGTCGTTGTAGAATCAGATAGCCTGGAGGCGGTACGGATGGTGACTTGTGGTGTTATCTCTTCGCATCCCCTGTATGTTTTGGTAGTGGATATTCACGCTTTACTTGCTAAGAATTAGAATTGCTCTATTAGGCATGTGCTTCGTAAAGGTAATTTTGTCGCAGATTGTCTGGATAAATTGGGTCATAGTATTGCTTCAAAATTTTAGATTTGGGATGATATTCCTGAAACTCTCTTCTTGATTGTATGAGCTTATGCCTGTGATATTTCTTTTATGGGGTAATTTTTCGTTTCTCTTAATTGTAACAAAAAAAAAGTTAGTATCACATTAAAAAAAAAGAGTGATGCCTTTTCTTAAGTTAAAAATTATAATGAGAGGACAAATCATATTTTCAGTTTATTAATTTAATATTATTTTTGTTTCAACTTTTTAATTATTAAAGATTTTAATTCAATCTTAAAATTTTATTACGTATTCATTTTATATTAAAGCCTCTATCAATATTTTTAACGAAAATTTAGTGAGATCTTAACAAAAATCAAATTAAAAATGATATGCAAAAATAGTTTAGATATTTATGTAGAGTATTAGTTAAAGACATTCATGCAATTTTTAATATAAAATAATTAGTACAATTTGAAGATTAAATTAAAAGATCTAATATTTAAAATACTAACATTACAAAATAAAATAAATTAAAAATTATGTGATATATTATCAAACTCTGCATCTTAGCGGGACTCTCAATAAATACGTGGAAGACACGAGAAGATATTGTACTAATATACCGACAAATTGGGCAATAATAATATTCTTCAACTTCCTACATTCAATCATGTTCTAGCTAACTCCACCATGACCACCGAAAGAAAGATGGAAGAACAAGATTACCAGAGGAAGATTTATAAACCACAACACTTTCTATGTGTCCACACCACCTTTTGTTTGTTTGTTTTTTTTGTTGCTTTGGACCATTGCCTCACAAAAAGGTCTTTCCCTTTCTTGCATCCCACTATTTTTTCATAGCTTTCATTTCATTCTCATTCTAAGAGAAACAGAAGTAAGTAACCCCACCTTGTATTGATACGTGTAAACATTTAACAAAAGAGCATCTAGCTAGCTAGATGTTTAACCATCTATAGTGCCAACGAGGATGTGGTTTGCTGTACATAATGATTAATCGGGTATTATGGTTAGTTGAAATTTAAGTCCTAAAAATTAATTAAAATTTGAGTGAAAATTAAATTACAAATTTTGATGGTAATTATAAATTCTACTACTAATGCAAATATAGTTGAGATCAATTATAAGAATGTAAAATGACATTTTTATTTGATTTGCTTATTAGTATTTTAAAATTTTAAGTTATTAATGTATCATTTTATATTTGTATATTATAGTTTTTTTTTTGTTTACAAAGGAAAAGAAACAACTAAAACACTAGGTTCTAACTAATGAAGAGATCTGTGGTACAGGACTCTGTGAGTATCAAGGTACATATGGGTCATGATAAGCGGCGGAGCTTCCCGAAGAGTCTGGACTCTAGGGCTAGAGTAAGCGGAAAGATTGTCCGCACACTAGTTTCCTTCCTAATGAACATGTTGTATATTCACCTCCCAAGCTTCACGCAAGATCCCAAGGATACCTATAAAAAAAAATACTCATTTGATGGTAAATTGGCTGACGAAAGGAGATTTATCACTTCTAATGAATCCGCTTCAAGAATAACCCGTCGGAATCTAAGATTTTAGGCCAAGTGAAGGCCCGAGTGAACTCTTCATAATTTCGCAATAAAAGAGAGCTCCGGCTAATTTGATGCAGAAAACCTCCGCACTACTGGCCTTGCCAATTCCTAATCAGTCCGCTAGCAATAGTAATACTGGATCCATTCTTAACTATACTATCAATATCAAACTTGACCCAACCCTTCATTGATTTGGCGTAATAGTTTAGTTTAGTTTAGTTTGAGTCGTGTGATTGTGTTCAGACTGACGTTGGACCTGCAGGTTTCAGGCAATGGGAACAATAAACAAGAGGTTGGCAAGAGGACCCACTTGACGTTTGTTTTCATCATGATTGGCAGATTACAAGGTCACGAGCGAGCCCACCGATTTCGATTGGTATGGTAGGTGACAGGTCTTCTCCAGTCAAATTATTGAGAAGTCCTTGCAGAGGGGGCTCTTGTTCATATTTTTATTTTCTTAAATGACCAAATGAACCTTTCGATCTTTTTTTTTGTTTATTTAACATCTCACACAATAAAATAGGTGTTAAATCTATGCTAAAAAGAAAAAAGGGTGAAGTTTGGAAATCTATAAAATATAGATGCTAGTTTACTTTTAGCTAACTTTTTTAAATTTGATGATAAAAATATTTTTTGTGATTTAAGTAATTTTTAAAAGTCTATAAAATATAACTATTGGTTTATTTTTAGTAACTTTTAGAATTTTAAGATAGAAAACAACAATTTAGTAGGTTAAGTAATTTTGAAAAATATTATTCACTAAAACTTTTTAAATTCGACCTAAATTAATAATTATTATAATTATCTCAAATTATCAATTTGAGTCAATTTTAATCAGACTGTTATGTTTGCGATAGTTATATCAAGCATATTTATTTATTATTTTTTATAGAAGTTTAAGAAAACAATTTTAAAAAACATTAAAATTACATCCAAGATTTTATTTCACGTGTGTTGTATCGTATTACAAATTTTTGAAAAATCAAATGTCAAAATTGAATATAGGATGATTTACAATTTCTTTATTCATTCCTATGAAATATTTTTTTTATTGGAAGAATCGACTTCATAATCTTGCTAAATCGTAAGAAAAAATGATCATTGCAATTTAAATGTTCTTTTCTCCTCCGGTATCAACCTAGGACTCAATATTGACTTTATTTATATTTGTAAGAAAAAACTTGAATTAAATGGAATTGACCCGGCCATCATGCAAAACACTTCAGGTAATTAATATATGCACTTAATAATTCAACATAAATTCAAAATAATTCATTATTTCAACGAGGAAGAAAATTCATCCATCCCTTAAAAAATAATAAATAATGTCAAGTTATAAGAAAATCCTGGTCTTTTATTTTAAATGCTATAATTATCTTAAATTCAAAATAAGGATACTATTATGCCACTATGAACTTAAGGAGTGCTTGGTTCTTAAAAGATAATTGGAATAGAAAAATGAATGAATATAGTAAAGAATAAGAATGGAGTATAGCCAACAATGAATCTCATTCTTTTGATAATTAAGAGGTATGGAGTATTGCTGAAAATTGGAGAATGAAAGTGTTATCCTTGTTAATACCAAACATGAGTTTTCATTCCACACCCAAACATTTTTTCTCATTACCCCCAAACAAGCACCCCCTAATCTATTACATAATCTTGTCACTTAAAAAGTTTACATGGGTGATTGCTGCAAAGTTTTTTGTTTGAGAAATTAAAACTTTTCATTAAAATTGATAAAATTATATTAAGAAGTCTTAGACAAGTGCGTATAAGCTACTTAATTACTAAACATCAGAGGACCACATTACACGGCATGCCGTCATTACTTAACTAAGATTCTTAGGTCTTGTTTGGTTGGAATAGACTTTTGTTTAGGAAAGTAAATTTTTTTCTAAAATTTATATTACCACGTTTGGTTCATTTTTTTTGAAAAGTTCGAAAAGTAAAATCATTTCTAACCTAGGGAAAGTAATAGCACTTTACTTGTATTCTAAATCCTAACACCTCCTTATTATTTAGATTACTTTTCTCTGAAATTTAATCTAAAAAATACACCAACTAATTTAACAATTTTTTCTCTCTCAACTTTACGGCAACTCTTTTATAAAACCTTACCTCTTTTTCAACCAATGTTACGAATACCATACCAGACTTAGTACCAAATTAGGTTCTAGTTTGGTACAGTACAGGTACCAGTTAACATCGAGTACCATTTCAGGTAAAATTTTAAATTTATGAAATGGTCCTTAAATTTTTTTAAAAATTACAAAATAATCTGTTGTCATTTATACAGTTGTACTGTATGTTTTTAACTCTGTCTCCAAAAATCATAATAATAAATAATAATTATATTTTTATTTTTATTTTTATTTAATAATTATTAATAAATATAATTAAATTTAAAATATATTTTAAAAATATATAAATTTCAAATAAATTTTGATT
>JAOSBM010000003.1:3694436-3708604 GCA_027568955.1 Erythroxylum tenue
GAGGTTGAACGTCGTTGTTTTGATCCATGGCCTGTGTGATTCTAGCTGCAAGATACCTGCAAAACAGATAACGGCGGACCGAGAGTTGTTTCCCGGGAGGCCCCTCCGACACTCAAGTCAATCTTTATGAGAGGTTTTGGTAACTGAGAATATGGAGAACAGCTAGGGTTACAGTCTCATACCTGAATCATGGTGGAATAGTACCTTATATATGCTGTGGATGCTAGGTTTACATAGATTCTTGTGTTTACATGAGAGTCTAACTCCTGTCGGGCCGTATGGGCCGTGGACGTACGAAGATGGACCTGAGCCTAGCACAGCCGACCTAAACAAGTAGAAATAAATTATTTTATATTCAAAAAGTCATAGTTAGTTTCCATTACTTCATCGTATAAAACTTGTTAATATAATATAAAATTAAAATATATTTAGTATAAAACCAAGAAAATAATTATAATTTATTTTAAGGAAATAAATGTATTTTTAATTAGATAGAATTGTTAATAAACAAATGTAATTATTAAAAATCGAATTTAATTTGAATTTATTAAATTTTAAATTAAAATTTCTTAAGTAAAATAAGTAATGTCGGCTTGCATCATGATGATTCATGTGCGAGAGAGGACGAGGACAGGGACGAGGAGCGAATATAGGACATAGATAGTTAGATATATATTACACCTCACTTACTTACATCTCCAGTTCATTTCGCGACCCTGTTTTCTTCTGTTTCTGTTCTGTGCTGTTTCAACCCCCCAAAAGAAGAGAAACAAAGAAGCTTGAGCTTTTTCAACCCTATAATCTTCCATGACCGAACTAGTTTTGCTTCAGCTTCGAAGCTTCTAAGCAAAACACGACGTTCGGAAAGAGAGAGAGATAGAGAGAAAAATGGAAGACAAGCTTCAACAACAGCTTAAGGATGTGGGATCCAAGCTTCAACAGAGTCTTCCCCCTTCTAAAGACGCCCTCGTTAAGCTCCTTAAGGTGTGGTTTTCTTTACCAAGCCCCTTCTTTTTAGGTTTGGTTAGTTAATTCTGTTATTCTGTATGTGGTTGTTTGCTTGCTGGGAAAAAAAATAGTGTGGAAAAATGGAACGTAGTGAATTTGGTATTTGGGGATTTCTTGTGGTGTTTGGTTTGGTTAGTTGACGCCCAAATTGAGTTAGTTTCGAGTTGGAGATGAGAAGTACTTTGTTCAGGTTCTTCTCTGTGGAAGGTGTATTGTTTGACGCGAGCTTAAAGATTGAGAATTTATTTGGTCAGAGATTATTTATTTGCTTGCTTTCAAGTAGAGATTTAGTTTTTGGTGAACTTCGGTGTTTGTTGAGCATTTTATATTGAAATTCAGGTTGAACTAGGGTTTGTTTTTCGTATAGGGTTTGTTTTCCATCTAGGGTTTGCTGCCCTGGGAAACTTTCATTTCACTTGTTACTTTTTGGGGTTACGATGTAGAAATTGCTGTTATTTATTTAATTTATGTTCGTTGCAAAGAGTGGACAGAGATATTTGCTAGGGTAATGCTGTAGTTTGAAGTTGTGAGATATGTTAATGGGGAGTAAATTAGTGGCTTTTAGTGAGACAAGTGGATTGTTAGTGAACTTTTAGTTTGGGTGTGAAACATCCTTAAGACAGGTCAAATAATTAATTGAATGCTTTTTTGTTCTATCCAGCTTAAGTGATGGAAATAAAGACAGATCCTTCGATCAACGTATAAATGCATTTCTATTTTGAATTCTTGAGTTAATAAATCATGATTGAGGTTTTGAATGGTGACCTGTTCGTTAGTTGAATGGCCTGATGTGAACATGTAACAGTTTAGAGTTTAGGCTAGATGTATTAAGTTTTATTATTCTGTAGAGCTAAGAAAATGTAAAATGCTATCCTTACATCCTTGTGCTGGAAACTTGGTGTGTGAAAATATATAAGTTGAATATGCATTATAGCTTTTTATTGGTGCGAATTATGTCTGTGGGCTTTAACTGGAGTTCCTCTGTGTTGAACTAAGGGTGTAGGGACCAACACAATGTAACCAGAAGTTGCTTGGACTGAGCTGAGACTACTTGGTGTGTGACTTAGGTTTTAGCTACCAATTACTGGTTCATCTAAGCATTAATATCATGGATGTTTTATTTGTCATCTCATACTGCTTTGTTAGTTGTCTAATAAATTTTGTGTTGTTTTTGATCAATCTGCTCTGGTTGCTAAAGTTAGATTCTTGGTATGTGTCTTGGTTGGTAATATTGGACTTTTAGTACTGGAAAATAGTTTTGGCACTCTAGCATGTATTTTCATTATAGGGCATAAATTTACATTGTTACTCGTTAGTTGCTAATAATATTTGCTATACTTGCAGCAAGCTGTTGCCCCTCTGTCTGAGATGGAACAATCACCCTCTGCTTTGATGATGGAGTCGATGCAACCTTTTCTTGATGCAATTATTGAGCCAGAATTGCTAAAACATCAAGATAGAGATGTTAAGCTTTTGGTTGCAACCTGTATTTGTGAGATAACCCGAATTACTGCACCTGACGCTCCTTACAGCGATGAGGTTCTAAAGGTGCTTAATGTTGATGGAACTTATTGACTAAATGATTCCATGTTACTTACAAGACTTAAAAATTTTATTCGTAGCTGATTGGTCTCTATCTGCAGGATATTTTTCAATTGATTGTAGGCACTTTTAGTGGGTTAAGTGATACTAGTGGTCCCTCATTTGGAAGGAGGGTTGTTATTTTGGAGACTCTTGCCAAATATAGGTCATGTGTTGTGATGCTGGATCTTGAATGCGATGATCTGGTGAATAAAATGTTCAGTACATTTCTTGCTGTTGCAAGGTCTGTTGTATCCCAATGCCTTTTTTATGATGCTCAATTTATTTAAAGTGATTGATCTTGAAACTCTGGGTTTTGCAGCGATAATCATCAGGAAAGTGTATTGTCTTCGATGCAGACAATCATGGCCCTTCTCATTGAAGAAAGTGAGGATGTCAGAGAGGATCTTTTGCTTATTATATTATCCGTATTAGGTCGTAACAGAAGTGTAAGCACCTATATTTAATTGGATGCAATTATGTGCTTTATTGTCAACTACAATTTTTGTGTTAATTTGGATTTCTTGTTATATGGCATCCTTACTGGGTTGGCATTCGGTGATGTTTGTAATTCTAGGATATCTCCAATGCCGCAAGGAAGCTTGCGATGAATGTTATAAAGCAATGTGTGGGAAAACTTGAAGCTGGCATAAAACAGTTCCTCATATCATCAATGTCTGGGGATAACAGGTCCACAAATAACCAGATTGACTACCATGAAGTCATATATGATGTTTATTGTTGTGCTCCTCAAATCCTATCAGGAGTTGTCCCATACCTCACAGGCGAGCTATTGGTAATTCCGATTGATGGCCTACTCATGCACTTCTATGCCTAAGATGTAGAATAATCTTATTTCAAGATACATTTCTTTCTGTGCCATGGTTATCTAATTGCAGCTATCATTGGTTGAAGCATTTTCTCTTACATAGAAATTGAAAAACATTACTTGCGTGTTTTGATATGGCTATGTGTGTATTAAGACTTTTTTTTTGGTTTAAAATTCTGAACAAGTTTGTTCCAAAATCTGCAGACTGATCAACTAGACACTCGTTTAAAAGCTGTGAAATTAGTTGGAGATTTATTTGCTATGCCGGGATCTGCCATTACTGAATCATTTCAGCCAATTTTTTCAGAGTTTTTGAAAAGATTGACTGATAGAGTAGTTGGGGTCAGGATGTCCGTCCTTGAACATGTTAAAAGCTGCCTATTATCAGATCCATTACATGCTGAGGCTCCCCAAATCATGTGTAAGTTTGCTGAGTCGCTTGACAAACTTATTCTTTGAGAGCCTCAACCGATATTGGTTTTGGTTCATTGTATTCCAGCTGCCCTTTGCGATCGATTGTTGGACTATGATGAGAATGTTCGAAAGCAAGTTGTTGATGTGATATCCAATGTGGCATGTCATGCCTTGAATTCGGTCCCTGTAGAAACAATAAAAGTAGTTGCAGACCGTCTGAGGGACAAATCAGTAGGCTCACTCTTTTCCTGTTGCCTAACTACTTTTTGTTGTTCTTTATAGTACTTAATGCGTATGCTTTTTTTTTCCCTGGGACTTTTAGTTACTTGTTAAAAGGTATACAATGGAGAGACTTGCTGAGATATTCAAAGTTTATTGTGTGAAGTCCACTGAGGGCTCAATAGATCCTAGTGCATTTGATTGGATTCCTGGAAAGATTTTGAGGTGTTTGTATGACAAAGATTTCAGGTAAGACATCTTACTTTGCAAACTAATCTGCATTTTTCTTTTCCATTTACTCATTTGCCGCTTATGGACATGCTTTAGTTGATCTGATGAACTTTATAGCTTTTTAGTACTTGCTTCTCCATTTACTGGTTTAAAATTGTTTCAAACATGTATCATTCCTCTTCAGATCAGATACAATTGAATCTGCTCTTGGTGGATCTCTATTCCCGGCTGAGTTCTCCATCAAAGACAGAGTTAAGCACTGGGTCAGAGTTTTCTCTGCATTTGACAAAGTTGAGCTTAAAGCTTTTGAGAAGATTCTGGAGCAGAAGCAAAGGTGAGTAGCTCATGTTTGGTTATGATATGACTATTGATACAGCCTTCCTTTGTCATTTTTGAGAATTTGATGGTTCTGGATGTAGATTACAGCAAGAGATGCAGAGATACCTGTCGCTTAGGCAGATGCATCAGGTATGCAAATCTAGCAAATTTAAGTCATTCATGTTTATATTAAGAATTGAGGTAAACAATAAAATATTTGCATCTCATTCACATACAGGATGGTGATGCTCCTGAGATCCAGAAAAAGCTTCTGTTTTGCTTCCGGATCATGTCCCGCTCATTTGCTGAACCTGTAAAAGCTGAGGAGAATTTTCAGATACTTGATCAATTGAAAGACGCCAACATTTGGAAGATTTTGACAAGTCTTGTTGATGAAAATACTAGCTTCCATCAAGCCTTAAACATTCGTGTAAGTGACACCAGTTATTAATATTTTCTGTTCAGAAAACTAGAATTGATGATATGTTGGCATCAATTGGGGCACAAAGCTCGGGAAGCTTTGTGCTTTCAACTAGAGTGGTAATCTCACTATAGTTATGAAAATTGTGTGCTTGGTATAACAGGCATTATTATTACCTTTGCTGTTGTCATTCCAACACATCAAATTCTGATCATACCATTAACAAGGAATCTTTATTTTGTACAAATTTGTTACTATGATTCATATGCTTAATAATTATTATTCTATCTTTATACATATCTTACATCCAGTTTTGTAAACTTGCCAATTTGTTGCCAAGTGAGCTAAAATAGCTTTCCTTTATTTGATTCTGATGTTCATTCTCCTTCAGATGCTTATTAGAAAATTTGTTGGGCCCGGACATTGTTGGCATCTTATGAGTGATTTAAACAATGAATGCCATTTTGCTATTTTCCTAAAATCTTTTCCAACTGGAACTACTTGTCCCTGCAACTTATATTGAATAAGAAACTGCATGTTGTTCTTTGAATTTTCTTTTTTCAGGATAATTTGCTTAAAATCCTTGGTGAGAAGCACAGACTCTATGAGTTTTTGAGCAATCTCTCTTTGAAGTGCTCTTATTTACTTTTCAACAAGGAGCATGTCAAAGAAATTCTTCTGGAGGCTTCTACACACAAATCTTCTGGAAATACTCAGCTTACTCGATCGTCCATGGATATTCTTGTGGTGAGAACAAGCCATTGATCAACATCTGACATCTATCCTTCATCCGATCTCCATTTAGTCATTTACTATCTTGGAACATGCTCTTTCTTGACTGTCATTTAAACATTTCTTGAGTTTGGAACTTTGTGTTAGATCCTGTTGAATTTTTCAATCATTTTAATTATTGTGACTGCAGTATAAACTTCATTAAGGTGCCATTGGCCTTGAACTACGCAACTTTTCTTTTATATGATTGTGTGTGTTTATATGCTTATGTGTGTTCATCTTTTAAGTATCAAGCTGATTTTTCCTATTCATCAAAACGTAATGAAGTTTTTTCTTGTGAGAATTTTCAGATTCTTGCACGTTTCAGTCCATTACTGCTGACTGGGGCTGAAGAAGAGTTAGTAAATTTCCTGAAAGATGACAATGAAGTGATCAAAGAAGGTGCTTTGCATGCTTTGGCGAAGGCTGGCGGCACCATCCGTGAACAACTTGCAGTTTCATCGAGGTATTGCTCTTGAAATTGTTACCTCTGGATCTGTTCCTTAAATATACTCTTACACTGCAATTATTGCTTAATGCAGTTCACTTGACCTCATATTGGAAAGATTCTGTTTAGAAGGCACACGGAGACAGGCCAAGTATGCTGTACATGCCCTGGCAGCTATAACAAAGGATGATGGCCTCAAGTCCCTCTCTGTTTTGTACAAGGTGGTGCCCTATTCTTTATTTTATTCGCCTCTTGTGTGACACTGCCACTGGTAGTCAGATGTGTCGAATTGTTTGCAAGGCAGTGTTCATAAATGTATTTATACAAATAATGTTGCCTGCGTATTCAGAGACTTGTTGATATGCTGGAGGAGAAGAGACATTTGCCAGCTGTATTACAATCTTTGGGATGCATAGCGCAGACTGCAATGCCAGTGTTCGAAACTAGAGAAGGAGAGATAAAAAATTTCATCAAAAACAAGATCCTGGAATGTAGCACTGTATGCCTCTGAAGATCCTCTTCAAATTCCTCTTATTTTGCACTTTTTAATAGTAATGATTAAGGGTGCTTTGTTGTACAGAAAGAAGAAGAAAACACTAACAGTGGTTGGGATAACAGAAGTGAACTGTGCTCGTTGAAGGTTGGTCTTTTTCTTACTTATTTGAGTCGTTTCAAAGATGAGTTGTTCATTAGAATCAAACTTTATCTTCTTAGCATACCTGACTGCAAGCTATACATTGTTGATTTGAAATGGAATTTCTATAGATGTATGGGATTAAGACGTTGGTTAAGAGCTACCTGCCTGTCAAAGATGCACACCTTCGTCCTGGTTTTGATGACCTTCTTGAAATCCTTAAGAACATGCTTTCTTTTGGAGAGTTATCAAAAGATATAGAATCAAGGTATCATGTCGTTGTCTCTTTAGACTAGCCTGCATATCATCTTTGATTTGATCAGTTTTTAGTTTGTGAGATTTGTAGTTTTATTTACCGGTTTACCTCATCATGCAGCTCAGTTGATAAGGCCCATTTGAAACTTGCTTCTGCCAAGGCACTTCTTAGATTATCAAAGCATTGGGATCATAAGATACCTATTGATATCTTCCACTTATTGCTGAGGACACCAGAGGTAATTTCCCCATATCATCTGTTCCCAGTTAGTCATAAGTTGCAAGTAACTGTTTCTTTACATCATGATCTATTCCTTCATAATTTTCTTCCTTTCCTGTTTGGTATTGCAGATTGCTTTTCCCCAAGTTAGAAAGCTATTTCAAAGCAAAGTTCATCAATATATAAAGGATAGGCTTCTGGATGTGAAATACTCATGTGCATTCTTATTTAACATAATGATTTCCAGTCCCTCAGATCTGGAAGAGGTACCTATACTAGAACCAGTTGGTTCATATTTGGTCTCCGATTTCGAATTTTACTTGCTTGTTACCTGTGTAGTAAAGTTGCAAGTCTTTCCTTGGTTGAATTTTCCTGACTGTTTGAATTGGCAGTA
Source organism: Erythroxylum tenue (assembly GCA_027568955.1). Taxonomy (NCBI): domain Eukaryota; kingdom Viridiplantae; phylum Streptophyta; class Magnoliopsida; order Malpighiales; family Erythroxylaceae; genus Erythroxylum; species Erythroxylum tenue. The sequence continues at coordinate 3,702,180 of JAOSBM010000003.1, forward strand.
TAAGCAGAACTTTGCTGACATCGTTCAAATGCATTACCAAGCCAAGGCACGACAAGCACCTGGCCAAAGTGATGCAACTCCTTTGGCACCTTTTCCTGAACATGTTCTCCCTTACTTGGTCCACTCTCTTGCTCATCTTTCATGCCCCGGTGTAGATGAATGCAAAGATGTTAAAGCATTTGAACCAATATATCGGTTAGTGTAATTACACTGATCGCATTTGTTTTCTACTGTGCTTTTGAGGCAATATCACATGTATGTAATTCCATTAAATGGAAGGATCAAGCCGTTTTTTGTTTGTTTGAATTTGTTGGAAATAACATTGTCTTTGTTCTTCTCTGCTTTTCAGGCAGTTATACTTGATCCTGTCCATACTTGTGCAAAAAGACGATTGCAAGTTAGAGTCTGTTACCAACAAGGAGAAGGAGAATATTTCTGCTATAATTTCTACATTTCAGAGTATCAAGTGCTCCGAAGATATAGTTGATGCAGCAAAATCGAAGGTCTCAGAGTCCTATACCTACTTTCTACTCTTCATTGTCTTTTTGATTGATGGTTAACCACCATAAACTTCAAAGAAATAAAATTAGCCTCATTGAAGCAATTATTGACATCCACAGAATTCACATGCTATCTCGAATCTTGGACTGTCAGTGACAAAACGCTTAATTCAAAAAGACGATGATCTGCAGAAGTTGACTTCAAGGGTACCTCTGCCTCCAATGCTGTATAAACCACATGAAGAAAAAGAAGGCAATGATTCTCTGGTAAGTTTTACAACTTCAAGTGGTGGATGGAAACTGATTGAACTCATGGAAAAGAGAACTTCCTGATTGTTTTATGCAGAATCAACAGAGTTTATTAATTCTCTTGTATGGCTGTGTTTTGTAATGTCATTCATTTAGCTTTGGGAGGTGCTTTTATAGTTTCTTTGTCATGAGAGTATTGTGATTTTCATCAATGATATTTCATGTTTTTGATAGGTAAAAGAAGGAAATACATGGTTGGATGATGAAAATGTCTTGGCGCACTTTGAATCACTTAACCTGGAAACTGATGGGCGAGTATGTTCTAGTGCTATAAGTACTTTCAACAATGCAATGATGTTATGTGGCATTTAGTGCTGCTTTCCAATTTTACTAACATATTTTTCCTCTGGTACCGATAGGTTATTTCTGATATTGCTAAGGATGAGGTTCCAAAAGACATTGAAATAGAAGGAAATGAATTGCCTCTTGGGAAGATCATAAAACAACTGAAATCTCAGGGAACCAAGAGCAGAAAGGATAAAAAGAAGTCCTCGTCAGTTAAAGCAAAGGGTGCTGATAATGATGCTGATATTTTGAAAATGGTGAGGGAAATTAATTTGGATAACTTGGGGCTGTCTACCAAGTTTGAGTCTAGCAATGGGCACAAATGTTTTTCGAGTGAGAAAAAATCAGAAGTGGAGCATCGAAAAGTTCAAAAGAGGAAAGTTGGTGAAATCACTTCCACTCCTGTTCCTAAACGAAAGCGATCATCTTCTGGTCAAAGTGGTTCCAAATTGACTCGAACTCCAAAAGCTTCTTTAAAAGTGTTATGGCATGATACCGTTGTCAATTTCGGAGACAGAAAAACTAGGCTGAAAGATAGCAGCGAATCTGACTTTATGGCATCGTGCCTTCCAAAAAGCAGAGGCTTCTCAGCAGAAATTAGGGGCAAAAATACCGATTGGGTTCACGATAACATTGACAACAAATTCAGAGATTCTGATGATGATGATCTGATGGTAAGATTTCTTTAATGATCAATATGGTGGCTTATACTCTTATTGTTGTTTAATGACTCGTTTTTCAATTTCTTCTTCTTTAGAAGCCTAATTGGGTTATGGAGATTGATAAGAACAATGATACTAACAAGTCTTTGACTGGATCCATGAAGAAACGAAAAAGAAGAAGTGTTAAAGGGTTAGCAAAGGTTGACTCCTTGTCCTTTACTTGAAACAATATGATATTTATCTCTTAGGTACTTACGCATAACTGCTTTTCAGTTACGTATCATTACGATTCCCAACATGATGATACTTTACAACTACCAAGAAAAGCATGATGATACTATTTACATTGTGCATTTCTTATATAGCCACCATTCAGTTTTGGATGTAATCTCCAAATGTATCTTATATATCTTTTATACTACTTATTATGTGCTGTTTTCTCAACTGCCTTTACTCAACTTTTTCTGTTCCATTATTTAAAAAATTAATTATTAGCCCACCGTTCTTTGTCATCTAAGTTTCAAGATGTTAAATTCCTAATATTAAAAGACTTTGGATCTTCTAATTCATTAAAACCAACTTAGTTGGGAGTACCACCTATGAATAAATTGAATAAGACCTTTTTCTTTGACTTGTGAGAATATTTTCTTTGGAAGAAGTTTGACCTCTATTTTTATGTATACTCCCTCTTTCTTGCACTTTAAACATAAAATGCTAACTTACATGCCTACATAAATTTGAAGTGTACTAGGTTGGTAGGATTATGATTCATGCATGATTCATAATTGTGCTGTGATTGCATATACTGGCAAGGTTATAGCTGTCTTTTGGCAGATATGTACTCAAATTCTTATTGGTGTTCCTTTCAGTTGGTTGTCTTGCTTGAAGTTTTTCTTTTCTTCTAATTTACAGCTGTGTACATTACTTTCAACATGCAATATTATGCTTTTTTTACTTGTTAAATTTTTTCTTTTACTTCCTCTTTCCAGTGCTCAACAAAGAAAAGTGGCATTGACTTTGAAGAATTAATTGGTTATAGAATCAAAGTTTGGTGGCCCATGGATAAGCAGTGAGTACATTTTTTTTTAATTTATTGAAAGCCACAATTATGAAGACCCCATTCCTGCCTCTTTCTTTACATCATGTGCAAGATTTTTTAGTTCTTTAGTCGACATGTACGCTTTGTATAATTATAATTGATATGCTTATGGCTGTGAGATGCTTTTTGGTGAGTATCTCTTAACATTTGCATTCTTTGCTAATTTTCACTAGACTCTCTACTTTATTTCCCAGTTTAAGCTGCTTCTGTGTTACTATTCTACTTCTGGGTGGTGTTGCGGTATTAATTAATTCACGATTCCATATAGTAGTTAGGTTTCAGATGATGGGAATAGGATAGGTGCCAAATTTAAAAGTTTACGAACCAAAAAGCTGTAATTACCTAAAGTTCTCCTTTCAATGGATTTTGAGAAATTTGTTTAGCTTTTTGGATTAATTTTGTGGGGTTCATTGTGGTTAATTTGGCAGGTTTTATGAAGGTACGATTAAGTCTTATGATCCTCTAAAGGGGAAACATGTGGTAAGTCTATCTATCTCCCTCTCTGAATTCATATTGGAACTACTTTTGTTGCTCAGTTTTGGAATGACATCTGTTACTTATCGCAGATACTATATGATGATGGAGATGTTGAAGTACTCCGTTTAGATAAAGAGCGCTGGGAGCTTGTTGATCGTAAGCCTTCAAAGGTCCGTAATCTTATTAAGCATTCTTTCCTCAAGCTTCTGGATTCTAGTGTTGTCCCAGAAAATAACTACTTCAATGTTACATTTGTAATTTTTCCTTTTGCCATTTCAGAAGAACTCTTCTCAGCGTGCTTCTTCTGCAGTAGGGTAAGTGTTCTCTGTGTTGTAGAATCCTCGTTTTTTTTTTCTTGTTATGTAATAAAGGATATTTGTCCTTGTTGCATCCCTTTCTGTATAAGCTTATATAGTGTTCTCTGTGTTGTAGAATCCTCGTTTTTTTTTCTTGTTATGTAATAAAGGATATTTGTCCTTGTTGCATCCCTTTCTGTATAAGCTTATATCAATACCTTTCGTTCTATGGCAATATCATGGTTGTTTATGGAATTGAAGTTATATGGAAATCTTTCTGTTTTACAGGTCACCTCCACATAGAAATAGGAGGTCTGCTGGTTTGAATCAAATGAAGAAACCAATGAAAATGTCAGTAGAAATTGCTTCATCTCCAATCTAGCCTTTATGTTGTACTTTTTCTTTTCTTAACTTTAATTCAATGCGTTATAAGTATGTTGTTTTTAATTTTGTAGGGTGAAAGGAAAAAGAACTCCCAAGAAAAACTTTAAGAAGGTGGAAAAAGAGTCCAAGGAAAAAGGTGATTCTGATGCGTCATTAGATCCTGAAGCTACCATGGCATCAGTTGGTGAGACTCGTATTCTTGTAATTCCAAGTTCCCAGGGCATGTTAATTGTGGAATTTTTAAGGTCAAATTTGTGGATTTGGAACTTCCAAAAGGTTTTTGTAAACTAATGCCACTGTTTGGTTTATTTTGCGTATTCTTTTTTCTATTAATCTTTAGTTCTATGTTGGTAGTGATGTAGTTGCACTTTTGAATGTGATTGGATATTGAGATCGTCATACTCTTTTACCCTCTAATACACTGTCATGTGCGACATGCAAAGCTAGCTTTTAGAGATTGTTGCTTATCGGTTCCCCAAATATCTGGTTTATTTCCTTCCAGATGTGTCTGAAGGCGATCCCACGAACAGAGTGAACGAAAACCTATCAGATGTAGAGGGATCTGTTAAGGAAGGATCAGTTTCTAGAGGGAAAGCGTTGGATGAAGCAGAGAAGAGCCCCAATCATTCAGAGTTGTCTGATGGAGAAACAAAATCCAATAAAAAGGATGATGCTTTGGAGGAGAGAGAAGCATATGATTTGAGTGAAGCCTTAGAAGAGGAAGCAAATGAAGGCAATGCAAACCCTGAGAAATTGTCAATAGGATCATCTCATTCTTCGGATGCTGAGGAGACTGAACTCTCTGACGATGAGCCTCTGGTACTTGCATTAGCTTTACATTTATTTCATACATAATTATCAACTGCTGTAAACTTGATTTAACACTTGTTAATTTTGCTAATCTCAGAGCAAGTGGAAAGACAAGGTAAAAAAACCAACACCAAAGAGAAGAAAGTAAGCAGCTAGGCTAAAGGTCGATCAGTCTCCAGAAGAATGGCAAAAGCTGAAGCACTTTGTTAGATTTCCAGACTCCGGTGCAGTTGCAGTCAGCAGAGGCAGCAAGAAGGCAATAGGTGATTTAACATTGTAAACATACTAATAAAATCATGTCGGTTGCCCTTGATTACGTACGAATGTAAAGTAACGGTAGACGGCGTGTCCTGACCGTGATAGGAATGTCAAATGTCCTGTAATTGTCCTGGAATACTGATTAGATTATGGTGTCATGGTTGATCTAGTGTAGTTTAGTGCATCATTCTGACCAACTAGGAGATGATGAAATAGAAATTGGTGGTGGTTTGTACAGTTGGTAGTTGGTGATACTGCTTGTATGTCAATATGTTGATATAATTTTTTTTGGCATCCATCAAAGTGATAGTAGATTGACTGCCTTATTTGCCACTGTTGTGTAGATTATATTGCCTGCTCTTACATTTCTCTCCCGGTAGAAAGGTTGTTGTCACTTGCAGTTTGCTCCAGTTCCATATTCCGGTTTGATACAGTACCTAGCCAAACACCTTACAGCGTGCTCATTATGAGACTTAATCCAACACCTTACGGCACGAGTTAATGACATTCACATTCATATTGATAACAAAATATAATCCCTGAACTGGCTAAACTAGGATGGTAGGTGATCAGTTGGAGTACAATTCAATTGGAGCAGAAAGCAAAGTGGCGTAATATAGAAAATTAAGGGTACGGTTCAAAATTACACTTTTTTGTTTAAATATGAAATAATGTATAATAAATTGGTCCAACAGGTTAAGAATTATTGGTCTTCCAGGAATATTCTCTATTCTGTATTAAATCTAGATGAGATATTTTTCAACAACTAAGAAAAGACAGCCATGTGCTAGGAACTAGGAAGACATGGTTGAGGGACATGGAAAGAAAAGAAATTGAGATATCGAAGACTACACAGTGTATGAAAGGGCTAAGGTGGTAAATGCTGGGAAACGAGGTTTCAGCCGACCAACAAATGTGTAGACAAGAAGGCTGACGCGTGGTAGTTGCCAGCCAATAATATCACTTCGGTCTACTGAACTCGACCTCTTCTTTAACACCTCCTCTCTAAATCCACCAAAAAGCTTCAAACTTTCTTCGTACTTTTGGTAAGTTTTGATTTTGTTTTGGCTGTTTCTATGTGGGTTTCTCTTGGTTTTTTGAGCTCCGTCCGTTTTAGTTTATTTAAGTTTCCTGTATTATTGCTTTTGTTGGTTCGGTTTTTCAGTTTCTGGGGTTGTTTCAGTGACTACCATTTTATTTTACTTCCCACGGTTTTGGAGCTACATGGTAATAATGTTTGTTATCTAAGCCTTTCTTTTCCTCCCTTCATATCTCTTCCTGTTTCAATTTGCTTCTCGCTTTTATCTCAAATCCAAGCCTCACTATTGCATTTATGCACGTAACT
>JAOSBM010000003.1:3728115-3738606 GCA_027568955.1 Erythroxylum tenue
CAGATCTCCTGTCCAAGTTGGTGTGTACCAACTTGGACAGGGGATCACCTCTCCTCCAAATGTACTATTTGTCGTGCTTTTGCGTGTTCCATAGAAGAATGAAAAATTTGTTTATTCATTTTGTTTAGTATCTAATGCTTACATTATCAAACAAGTTCGTCCAGGAGGATGTAATTACTGGAATCTCGGCTGCAGGAAACAGACAGAAACGTACATGGTCACAACAAGAAAAACTATAATTACATGAGTTTCTCTACTCTTGGATTAGAAGTGCAATCAATGATCTTCTTGCATATTTAGCGCTATTCGACCTTACTAATTTGAGTTTCAGAGTGTCCTGACCGGAAACACCCGACTCTTTTTTCCAGGCTATGATAATCTTCATGTTTTCCACAGCCAGAAATGGTATGGCAATATTAAACAATCAGCCAGAGTGAAACAAGAGCATTGTTTTCTTACCTCACACATCGTATCCTTAGTCTAAGAGAATTGGCATTAGTTCTGAAGAGGGACAATCCCATGTAGGATCATTAAACTTGAGCATTGAAGACATTGCAGTAAAGATCTCTTGAATATCACTTTGGTAAAATCGGTGAAAGCTTGACTTATAGATGTGCCAGGCCGCGTCATCCAACAGACTCCAGGAAACAGCTTTGTTCTCTAAAAAACTCCAAGATTACATAATCGTGTATATATGCTATATACAACAATATGGTTAATTGAGCCAATTCTACCTTCGGCACACACCTTCCCGGCTTACCCAAAATGGTGCTTAATGATAACAAGGACAGCAACGAAACAATTAGTATGAAAGGAAAAGAAACTTGGCTAGAAGCTGTCATGTAACATCCAGTTACCAGGAAGACAATCTCAATTTGGAAACAAAGATATAATTAATAGTTGGTGATAACTTGAAAAGGGATTTGCAGCGCGAAACTTAGTTTCTGTCTTTCATGGCAATATTTTGTATGACGAAACCTTGTAAAGTTGAAGCTCAAAGTGCAAAATCTGGAAAGTTTGTAAGTGTTGAAAGAGCAATTACCTTGAAATACCGAATGATGTAGTTATGCAATATATATTTTCTATCGTAGTTGCTTTGAACTATTTCTGTTGATTGCTTAACGCAACTGTATTAACAATTGTTAATTTTTTATAATTAAAACGCATGTAGAAAATTCAAATAAGTAACATGAAAAATCAAAGGAGTTAATAGTTTCGCAAATTTCTTTGGCACAAACAAAATAAAACCAAGCAAAAACAAAATAATAAGAACACGAAAAATTTAATAATACAGTTCGGCACACTTTGTATATATCTGCGGGGTTCTCACCTAGCTTAATCAGAAGTACAATAGATTTACCTAAGGTTTTATTGAGTTGACACAACTCAACTCTTGACACTATCTCTCAACTTCACCTTCTGTGAAAGAATTTTACACCCAATAGTATGATCACCTCGTATTAATCTCAACAGAAGATTTTTTCAATCAATCTTTTAACGAAAGAATAATGAATAAATCACTCATGTGATTAAAATAATAAAGAATGAAAACTAAATACACTTGAAATAGAAAAGAACAACTTCCAAATGAGTTCTGCTCCACTAAAATAGATTTGGAAGTCGTCAAAATAACAATGGGCTGATTCACATAAATACCAATACAAAACTACAGCTACACCGATAATATATTCATCAACTAAAATATACACAGCCCATAAAAAAAATTAATTAATAATCATTACTACCCACACAAAAACTCTCGACCACACCTCTAAAAGGACAGAATAAGTACACATGTTTAGGGACAGAGGATCTCACCCGGATAAAGAGGAGACCACGTGGAGTCCCGGAGACTGAGAAGCCTTAATGTTGTGATCTATAACCAATTGAAACTCCTTTGGTTTGCGTGATGATGATGCAGGCAACAAGAACACATTTAATGTTTCATTGAATATTGCGTAAAAGAATCATGTTAGGTCTTTAGCTTTTGCCGGAGAAAATTTCTATCCCACATATATGTACTTCATAAGCTTTCCATTTATGCCACAACGTGAGTGCCTTCCATGATAATCACGCAATTTACTATTAACGCCTACTTCACTTCAATTCCAAGACACTCACAGTGGATGCACCAAAAATCCTTGACCACTAAATCCACTTTATTCGTAGCTTCTTTCACACACTCACGTTATTCAGCTATAGAGCAAGACATACACCCCACGCAGTATATTTTTCACCGAACAATTAATTCACGTTAACTCTAATTCACACGCACGCACGTCATCTTAAGTGCAGCACACTCATGTTGGTGATAGACTTCTGCTGTGGATGGGAGATCTGGACAACACGCACACTACACAACTTAGTTGCCATAAACTCACATTAAAGTTGGACTTTTACCGTAGATGCGCACAAATCTCTCACACAATCAGAGTCTCATTTAAATTCAAACATACAACAACCTTATCTTTTTAATTTCATCAATCCACCTCTCTTATTTTAAATCCTACTATAATTTATGTTTTATATGTTCAATTAATAAATAATGTCAAAACTTAAATATATAACATATATCTTAACACAACAAATAATTCAACAACCAAAATTTAGTAACACAGTTCAACACATTCGGCCTGCTTAACCACTTTCACAGAAGTACAATAGTTTTACACAAGGCTTTACTGAGCTGACACTACTCACCTTTTAACACTATCCACTCGTCATCATAATTTGTGAAAGTATTTCACTCCTAATAACGCAACCACCTCATGCTAACCTCAATAGAAATTTTTTAAATAATAATCGATAATAAAAATGAGAATAAAAACTCAAGGGAATGAATCAAAGTAACGTTAACAAGGAAACACTTGAGATAAAAATACTTCCTTAAATATGCAGCTTCATCAACCGAAAGTATGGAAAGTTGTAAATGTAAATTGAGAATAACCATCGATTAGTCCACACACAGCAGCTTCATGAAATCATCAATAGAATTGTTTCACCACCAAACCCACAAAAATATAGCAGTTGGTTCTTCGCACCTAGTTTTGACGTAGCAACTATATTTCGATTTATTATCTTTTTTCAAGGGTTTCATAATTGGACATTAAACTCATTTCATATGATGAGAGTTGCCGGTTTATTGGGTGCTTCTATGCTGTGTGCTATTCATGGAGTTATTGTAGAAAATATCTTATTTGAGAACGGAGATGGTGCAAATACATTCCGTGCGTTTAACCCAACTCAAGCTGAAGAAACTTATGCAATGATCACCTTTAATCCCTTTTTTCAACTAAAAAAACTAACGATCATTTTTCAACTAAAAGAAAGGTCGTTTATGCATGTGGAACACAGCAATAAAGATTGCTCAAAATCATTGAAATTACAGCTGCCAAAGATAGCCCAAATTGTCGAAAATACAGCGGCCAAATTATTAAAAATCGGCTGCATTATCTTCAATAAAATGTGGTGATCTTATCTCCAATAAATCATCACGCTATCTTATCTTCAAGAATCACACACGAGTAAATTTCTTATCCTAATTAAATTATCACGCTATCCTATCTTCAAGAATCACACACGAGTAAATATTTTATCCTAATGATATACTAAATATATCCGATTACAAATAATGTCCAAAACAATTAATCCGACCAATATTTAACATACCTTAATATTCTCGGAAGATGCATTAAAACTTCTCTACACTTATTTCAGTTGACATTACAAAGGTGAATCGAGGAAACCATAGGTAGGTTAATGCCACAACATTGGTTTGAGTTGAAGATATTCTCAAAACCGAATTGACAAGTTAGAATTCAGTTCCAAACTTGTAGTCGAATACGTTATGGTTTATTACTTGATTCTCACTCCTGTTTTTGTTTCGTTATGATATTCAATCTACAGACCTCAAAACAACAGAAGTTACCCCCAAACGTAACTCTCCTCCTTCAGTGAAGAGATCGTCATATATACAGAGTATATGGCTACATTAAGCTGTAGTAATCATGAAAAACTGCACTACATCAATTGAAGACAGGACAGCCTTCAACTTCTATCCCTGGAGCAGTTGGACAACTTGCCAGAGCACAATGGTCAGACAATTCCAGACCCCACCAGCTTGGTCCCATGATGTCTTTGCTTTGCAATGTGAAATAGCACAAGATAGCCATGAAGGCCACTCCACCATCTAATCCACCTGATAGGATGTAGTTGTGTCGAGCCCACCAGCTCTTGTACCTCCTGTAAACAATGAAGTTGAACACAATTCCTACAGCAATCCAGCAGATGTAGTTCACAGCTTTGGCTGCCGGCATGACTCCGGCTCCTGATAGTATGATAGGCAAGTTGATAAGTTTTATCCACTTCTGTTTGGGGAAAATGCGAGAGAAGATCCAGACTATGAATGGTCCAGCAAAGCCTATGAGAAAGAAATAGTTCATCCCGGAATAAAATCCTAAACGGCCAAAGATGCGCAGTGGTCCGACCAGGCCCCAGATGATGGAGGCATTGTAGGATATGTTGTCCCAAGGGCATGTCCAGGGGCTTCCAACAGGCAATTTGGAGGGATCACAGATATGAGGTATAGAGTTGAGAAGCCACCAAGTCGTTCCAAAGTAAACTGTCGATGCAACCAGAGTTCCTATCAACTATTCAATCCGAAAGAAACTTAAGTTAGTCTGCAATGGTTTCTGGTTTATTGGAATCTGAAGTTAGGAGAAGAAGCTCTTGGTAGTTAAAGTTACCTGCGCTATGAACATTGACTTGGGAGGTATTTTCATGTAATGTCCTAGCTTGAAGTCTGAGAGAAAATTGATTGCCTGGAAAATACTAATGAAACCATAGTTCTTAAAAACCATATTTGCAAGGGGTCTGCCTGGAAACAGGTATCCGATGATAAGCTCAGTGAGTACATTCAGTCCTGGTTGCTGCAATTATTCAAATTTAAAAAAAAATGGTTTAAGAGAATCTGAGTAAGCTTGAAAAAACCTGGTGGAAACTTTACACTACGAACAATCAAGTTTACGGACCTGGTTAGTGGTAGCTGTTATGACACCAATTGGAAGAGTGAAAATGAAAGCCAAGCCACCTGCAAACAGAATGCCCCAGTAGGGAAGCTGTAACTCTCTGCCAAACCCTTCACAAGTAAGCATCGAAAGGCCTGTGACTATGATCAGTAGAGTGTAAAACCACCATTGAGGGACAGCATCATAGTTTTTCTTCATTATTCTAGTGTGAACATCCCCAAAATTGTCACCCATTGCTGCCCTAGTTTGTTTCCAAACAGTTCTGCAGATATAATAAACAAGCAGGATCAGCAGATTGTGACAGAATTTGCAGGCTAAGAAATGGCAGAACAGGAGAGGTACCTTCCGTAGAAAAGTGCGACATGAGACAAGGTAGCAGCCAAAGTAGCAAAACTTAAACCATAACTATAAGCAAAGAAGATACTGAGGTGGACTCTGCTATAGCTGTTGTAGCCTTCTTCATTGAATTCAAATGTTGCAGAATTCAAAACTCTACTGACGTTGTATTTTTGTCCCTTGTCGTCGAATACGTCTGCGGAGATGATCGGAAACCGTCTGGCTTCATACTGATTGGACCAGTAAGCTATGGGGATCAGAATGTATACAGTTATGAAGAACCCAACAATGGTGTTAATTATAGCAAACCCAGGAGTGGCTAAGGGAGATCCTAAGAAGCCAGATACAGTGGACCAATCAATTGCAAATGAGCCAATGCCAAGGCCACCACGTCCAGAACCTATCTGTTGAGCTGTGACAGAGTGCTTCCATTTCCAGCAAACAAAGGAGAGAGCAGTTATAGATGGAAACAGATAGTTTGGAACAACATAGTATGCAAAACTTGAAACAAGGACCACAAGGAAAAACTGCAGCCTTGTCAGGCCTCCTTTACGCCTAATCTCAACTTCATGCAAGGCCCTGCAGGTTCAAAACCAAAATGATTATAGAACAAACTATCCATTCTAGTCATGGATGTAATATAAGCCTAGACTGCAGGAGGTACCTAAATAGGGAGACCTGAACAAGATTGGAAGGCCACCACATGTAAGGTGAATCAACAAGAAACTTTCTGAATAGTCCAGCCCATCCAAATCCAAGCAGCTTCAGAAATAGGTATAACATTATCAGAATTTGCAGATAGCCTTATCATGGCATTACAGTTTTCTGCACTAGGAACACAACTTGTAATATTACTTCTGCATCTCACGTTACATGTGATGGTAGCAAAGGAAGAACAAAATTTATATGTCACTTGAAAGACTCTGAAATTATTCAAATAGCAAACAGAGTCTTGACGTTGGATACAGAACTCACCTGGGTTGATTGTGTTAACATCATCGCTGCCATTATATGTATCTTATGATGGTAGAATGCTTTGACCACTGTGATTATACTAACTGCATACACAAAACTGGATCCTGCGTTTGCAAGTATAGTGATGAGAACGTGCTCTTTCAGGTTGAAGGGTCCTGGATTTAATGAAAATGACCTTTTCGTTCCTGGAACTCCCACAGATTTGGTTGGCAATGATGCTGCCATGAATTTCCCTACTGGAAGAACTAAAATCTGAGCTATCACTGACGACACGTATATTGAATTTTGACGGTAGCCAAAAAACTGGTTCAAGAAGGCCAAAGTAGCACAAGAAATGATCCCCAAAAACCATGTTCGAAATGTCAAGCATGGTATTGTTGGATCATCTGTGATGGGAACAGTGAGTCTCACTTGTTCAATTGGTGAATCATCTATCTCTTCTGCAAAATAAAATCAATGTAACAACAAACCAAAAGGGTATACAGCAAATATTTGTATGAAGCCTTGGAGTCCAAGGATGTGCATTTATGACAGACAGCTCAGGCACAAAATACCAGTCTCAAGCTTCTTGTCCTTGCCCAATGGCTTCAGCTCATATATCTCTGTGTGCTCCAAACGTTGCTCTAAATTCATCTTCGACTTCAATGAGAAAACGTAGCACCAAATTTACTACAAGTTATGCTTCTTAGCTGTCTATTTGTACTCCTCCTCTATGTTCTTCTATATACAATGAAATATTTGTTTATTCCCATTCTTTCATTAGTAACTTTAGCTTTCGTTATCTACAAGTTGATTCAATTATTGGGATCTCAGCTGGAAACTACGCCTAGAGGTGCTATAACTACGTCAGTTACTGTCCTACTAGACAAAATAAGAATCTGTAAATGTTTTTTCTTTTCTACTTGAAACACACTTCCAAAAGATTGGGCTAGACTTCATCTCCTCCAAATCCAGAAAAGCTGGTCTAACATATAAAACAATCAACCAAAGTCAAGCAATGCCATTCTTTGCCCATCTCACATATCCTATCCTTTGGTCTAAAACCATGTGCCTTGGTCTGGAGAGTGAAATTGCCATTTAAGACTATTCAACTTGAGCATTGTAGACATTGCAGTACTAAGGATCACTTGGAAAAGATTCTGTTAAAATGACGCCTGCTTCGTCCGTAATTGCTGCAATCGTTCGTAACTGCTGTATAACTCGTAGTCCGCAATTCAAAACATTTCCTACCTACAAAATGGTCTTTGACAGCAATGTAATTGTCTGTAGGAAAGATTACTGATAAAACAAGTAAATCATATTCTGAAGCCGGCAATATTCCTGCGTCGTCTGGGGAACTTGGTTAAAAGTTTGTCAGCTACGGCCATTACCAGGAAGATAATGACAATATGGAAACAGACACACATGACACAACTAGTGGTGGTGATAGAAAAATGGATTTCCAGCATAAGATACTTCAGGAACGCTGAAATGAACACTCCACAGTTTCCAAAGCTACGGCTCAAAAGCAAAATCTGAGAAGTTTTATATCATATGAAAAGAGCGATAACCTTAATATTCTTAGAAGTTAGAAGATCCAGTAACACTTTTCCATGAACTTTTATACAATTACTTCACTTACATTAGAAATGTATTTTCAGCACAAGTAGAAAATTAGAGATGATCCAAGTTGTATCAGTTTAACTGTCAAATCCAATCGAGTTTGGAATTAATCTTGATAAATTTTCTACTCGACTAATCATAATAGTAAAATCTTAATCAAGTTAACAGAATAAATTAAATTTGATTAAGTTCAGACTCAAATTAAATTAAAAATGGAATCTACAATTATCAAATGATTCTTTATGTTTTGTAAGGATTTCAGTATCATAAATGGCATTAATGATTGTAAAACATCGTTCCTTTTAAACCATCTCATCTGAATAGAAAACGGTGGTGTTCCCTGCCAGTTCTTGTAATCTCATTTAGAAAGCTGCCAAGTTTTGAGTTCTGTTAATATGTCTCATTCACTGACGAGTTCACAACTACGACGTTGGATTTCTTTTTCAAACGTGTACTGATGAATCATTGTAGCGTTTTTAACTTTTTTGCCTTTAATTTTCAATCGTATGACTGATATTTTGGATTATTTCAATAACCACCCTTAATTTATTAGTATACCACTTGAACAAGGCTAACCATCAACTCAAAACATCCAATTTTACAAAGGAAGTCTCATATATCACTTGAAGTACCCCTACTACCATTTTAGTCTCTTCGTGGCTGTATGAAATATGCTTCTGAGCTCTCTATTTGTAGTCTTTTTTATTATTAATTTTTAGCAACTATTGCTTTTCGTTATCAAACAAGTTCGTCCTGGAGGATGTGATGTCCATTCTCATTAAACTACACCTATGATGTTATATAGATTGGCATAACAAAAGAATATGAGATCCCTCTTCTTATTTCAAAGCCAAATATGCTATTTTTTGGAAGATAAATCGTAAGTGTAAGTGTATTCTTTCCTTACCTGCTAAAAGAACTTTTTGCTTACTTATAAAAGTGAATGATAGTTATGAACCCTAACCAATTCGCATGCATGTTTAAAAGTCTGTTTTAAACGAGTGCTCTCCTATTCCGGCTTCTCCAACGCCTCCGGTAGTACAGCCGAGATAACAACTGTTCTCCATCCTTACCAGAATGAACCGACAGAAGTTTTGAAGATTCAAAAAATGTTACGATGAGATAAACCCAATTCATAACTTTTACTGATTTGTGAACAATCCAACGAAAAGGGAACTGACATTGAAGGATCAAAAAGTAAAGTGGTGATGAATATATGGCTGACAGAAGCTAGTTGTCAAGAGAGACGTGAAACATGAAAATGTGGAATATCAGAAGAAAACTCCGAAAAGTAGGTCAAACATAATCGGTGTATATCAATGATCGTATATTTTGTCGAGCCACTCTTGCTTCGGCAAAGACAGCAACATTATTGCTGATGTGTATTGATACTTAGTCATCGAGCACATTTCTTCAGGAATTATGCATCAGGCCATATTTCCAACGTCAAGTAACAGCGAAAATGCTAGGAAGACAATTTCAGTTTGGAAACGAAGATGCGATCGACGTGTATTTTTGAAACTCTGAAACGTAAAAATCTTTATTTCTTGCAATATCTATACAATGATAACTTACAAACACTTTACTGTTTCTGTGCTTTGAATGCAAAAACTGGAAAGTTTTATCAAGGTAAAAGAGCAATTACCTAATATTCTTAGAAGATGTAATAACACACTACTATATATAATGCACGTTCATATATACGATTATTTCAGTTCTAGGTTATTTTTCTTAAACTATGGACTGAAGATAAAAAAAAATCTTAGGGTGTATTACTAAATTCCGATATATCAAAATTAACTTGTGAATATTTAATAAATTAGGAGAAAATATGTTAAATATATAAATATAGAATTTATCCTTTTACCTTAATTTGTTTGACATTCGTTTCTATGCTTGTCAAAAGTAAGGTTACTCCGTCCTTAACTTGGATCTCGAGTTCGAGTCTTGAGAATGGATTCACTTTAAATCTTATGAGAATAGCGTTGGGCTCGAATCCGGATTAGTAAGTTATCTATGTGATACCAGTGGTTTAACCTAAAAAAAAAAAAAAGTTCCTTTTATAGATATTATTTCTTACCATATATCTAATATTGCGGAGAAGGGAGCGTTTATTGTAATAATATTACTTTAGTAAACTTCCAAAAAAAAAAGAAATAGGAAATTTGCTCTTCTATTTTGTAAATCATAAAACCAAAAAAATATATAGTAGAATTCACCTTTGTCGTATCAAATGGAATTGTTAATAAAATTCTGAATCAGTAAACCATATAAGATTTCAACTTGACTAATTTAAGAACCGTTAAACATGTCCCATATCAAATTATGGAATTTTATTATTATTTAGTATTTCCCCTTCACTTAGAGGAAATTTTTTCTCAAAAATTTAAAAAAAAGGGATTAAATATATTCACGATTTATTTATAAATTAATATTTATTTGAAATATATTTTAATTATTTTATTTGAATATTTATATATTTTAAATTTAATTATATATAATTTAATTATAAAAAATAAAATAATTCATAATTTTATTGATGATTAATTTT
>JAOSBM010000003.1:3829362-3853139 GCA_027568955.1 Erythroxylum tenue
GCCAATCGAAGCTGCATTTAAGAATTTTCCTGAACAACACAAAAGGTGGCAGTGTTGTTAAAGACTACTTGAGTAAAATGGAGAAGGAGGTGGGGACAAAGGTAAATGGCTGGTCATTCTTAGCTGAGCTTTCACTTCTGTTGTTTTACTCGATATAGATCCATTTTCTTATACATTCAAGTATGGATGTAATTTCATAGATAAGCTTGCGTTCCCCTCAAACAAATTCAGCCTTCCAGAAGCTCTTTGGGCTCCCACCTGAGGAATTTCTCATCAATGACTTCACCTGTCACTTAAAGCGTAAAATGCCTCTACAGGTTTGACCACATGATATTGAAATTTTCTGATGATCCTTGAGTCTTTTGATAGTCATTTCATTCCTTTCTTTTTCTTCATTTGATAGAAAAATATGACATTTAGCCATACATGTTTCTTCATTTATTATTGACTTGCAGCATTGTGTCTTCAGGGTCGCCTATTTCTGTCAGCACGAATAATTGGGTTCCATTCTAATATATTTGGACACAAGACTACGTTCTTCTTTCTTTGGGAGGACATAGAAGACATTCAAGTTTACCCTCCTACACTGTCATCAATGGGCAGTCCTGTTATTGTTTTCACACTCCGACAGGGCAGAGGTATGGATGCAAGGCATGGGGCAAAATCACAAGATGATGAGGGGAGGCTGAAGTTCCATTTCCATTCTTTTGTATCCTTCAGTGTAGCACACCGGTAAATGATTGATGCAATGCCTTCATCCATTTGGTTGAACTTGTACTAGTGGAGTGATGTGGTTGTTATGCAGTGGATTTTTTTTAATTATATGCACTTTTTTCTTTTTGAAGTAAACTCGAAAATCATATTGTTGATGTGCAATTAATTGTTGGGGGATTTTGGGGGACTTCATAAAGTATGATTTTCCATGGCCACCTTCATGTTCACCTTGATAATGCCTGGAAAATTCAAATGCTTACTGCATTGAACCTTGCTTGCCAGTCATTAGGGTCTCTGATTGGTTATTATAGAGAGGCTTATTCTGAAAACCTGCTGCTTCTTAACTATGCTATCACATTCCACCGAATGAACCAAATGAGCTTGTCTAGTACTGATGTACCTTTTTCAGTTGCTAAGATATTCTTTTCTCTCGTATCTACATAACTAATATCCTCATTTGTCTTCAAATTTTCAAACATTGATGTATATACTGCATAATTTTGTTTAATAGTTTGTTTGTCCTGTGACTAGGGCATAGTAACAGATGGAGAATTGACTCTATAACATTAACTAATTTAATTTTCATATACTCAATAGGACAATAATGGCTCTATGGAAAGCTAGAGCATTGACTCCTGAGGTGGTTCAGTTAATTGAAGAAGAATCTGATAGTAAGATCCTTCAAACGGAGGAGAGTGGCTCCGACATTGGTCTTGATGATGTCAGCATGTCTGAAGTTCATTCTGCTTATCTTTCTGTCCCTGTAAGTATTCTTGTTCTCTCTTGATGTCTCGCTTCTATATTCTATGCCTGAGGATACATAATGATGATATGCTAACATTGGGATATCTGCATGTTCAACTTAGTTTGCATTATGTTTTTAAGATCTTTATCTGATTGTGCTTGATAATGTTCTAGGTGGATTATTTTATGAGACTGTTTGGTGATGGTGAATTGGAACGCAAAGTTATGGAAAAATCTGGGTTTGATAACTATTCTTGTACGCCCTGGGAATCAGAGAATGATGTTTATGAAAGGCAAATATGTTACAGACTTAACAAACGTGTATCTCGTTATGGAGGAGAAGTTACAAGCACACAGCAGAAATACCTCCTCCCTGATAAGAAAGGATGGGTAGTGGATGATGTTGCTACCCTTCATGGAGTGCCGCTTGGTGACTGTTTTAACGTATGGTTGCGACTTGAGATTGTTCTTCTTTAAATGTCTCTGCTTCATTAAGTTTGTCTGTGACTATTATAATTCATGCCCCCACATTTTGCCACCCTCTCTCCCACTTTTTCTATTTCCTTTTCTGGTGTCGGTTCGACTCTTCCCGATCTTTGACTAATGTCTGGCATGAATTTTGTTTTGCAGATTCACCTGAAGTTCCAAATTGCGGATATGGCTTCAAAGCCAAAAGGCTGTCATCTGCAGGTATCCTTTGGACTTGCTTGGCTTAAAAGCACTAAACATCAGAAAAAGATAACAAAGAACGTCCTTTCGAATCTCCAAGATCGCTTGAAGATGACACTGAGCTTTGTCGAGAGGGAGTATTCAAATAGATAAGATGTTCCCACGAAACTTGTCAATTATGTTTTGTATGGACTCTGCTGATAAAAATGAAAATTTTCGATATACATCTACACCAAAGATGCTCCCTCGTGATTCATGAATTCCTTTTGCGGAGTCCTGCAGACTTATGTTAGGATGTGTGGCGGAGGCCACAGGTTTTCCTTCTTGCCTTAATGTGGATGATTGTGATGGCAATAGGAACGGGAACTATGAACAATGAAAATCCTTGTCAGAAACAGTATGGTGCCTGAAGTGCTAGCAACATTGATAAAGGAAGCCCCTTTCTTTTTACCTGTTTACAAGTCAATGATTTAAAGACTCCTGGTCAGGACCTATTGGGTCATAGCAGATTAACTTACAGGTGATACTTGTAAGAAGAGGGAATATGTATAGAAGTAGAAGATGCAGTAGCTAAGCCTGGCTGCAGAGCAACAGGCAAACCATTCTTTTATAAATTTAGCAATATCAGATTTCAGATTTTTATTTTTTGTTGTAATATGTAGAAGTGTTATCTGTTCACAAGTACTGTAAAAAATGTGCTATAACCTATTTGTTAGTTCTATTTATATGACACAAAGAGTATTATACCAATTAGTAAAGAGGGACCATCTTTTGTTTAATCATTCATACTTATTCAGGTTTTAATTGCTCTTGTTTTCCATGTGTTTGAGCTTTTTGAACAGACTAGACACACTTCAGGTTTGATTGCTGTAACCGAACTCAACTTATCTCGAACCGGTTTGAAAAAACATGATATTATTTTGTTCAATGGTTAAAAAATTAATTAATTAAAAAAATATCACCCATATCATAGAGAGGGAAGATAATACCATCAGAATGAACATGGTGATGTGCAACTAGTCTACAAGGCAGATTGCTTCATGCATTGTAAACATCACTCGTGATGAGCCCCTTCTCCCTCCAATATGAGCTCTCTCATTATTAAATTTTATCGACTTTTTAAGAATAAAAGTGCCAACCCAAACCCCAAAGTTCATCAGGTAAAACTCTCCCATGAAAATCACCCACTTTTGGTTTTTGATTCTTTAAAGCAATTGTCTTTTTCATTTTTTGTAGTTGTACTAATTCTGGGTAACGGCAAATATTTAACCCTGCTGTTCTGGAAGTTGGGAAACTTTGTTGTTCTTATGAATTCAAACTATATGTGGGTTTTTGGTTTTTGTTCGTTTTTTTTTCAGTTGGGATTTGGGGGGGTGTATTGGTTATAAGATTTTGTGATGATAATGCGTTCAATGTTGTTTTTTTGTTCTAATGGTAAAGATAGCGTCTTTATTAATGTCGCTCTTATAGCTTTCGTTGCGCTGCGTTGCTAGGGTTTGGAAAGGAAGGTGGCTGGACGCGGTGTGCTCTCTTGGAACTATACAAATTTGAGCATCTTTGTCAGTGCCTTTTTAAGTTCTAGTGCCTCCTGAGATGCTAATCTTTGTAGATTCTGAGGAAGAAGCTTAAGTTGGTAGCATCAAAGAGTAGATAATGTATGGTAGTGTTGGTTTAGAACGATTTAAGAAAGCACAGTTTGCAGAACCATTTTCAGTTACTGCCAATTCGGCTTCAAATGCCAATCTCCAACAGGTTTCCAGATCGGTTAGTCAATGGTCTGTTCAGCATTTGCAGTCTCAGACACAAACACAGTTCCAACAACAGTTCTATGCTGCTCAAAAGGCAGTTCCTGAGGCAGGGGCACTGGTGGGGCAGACTCCACAGCTGATCCAGGTTGGAGAGGGACAATCAACCTGACAGCCTCCTGACTGGGCAATTGAACCTCGACCAGGAGTTTATTATCTTGAGGTTTTAAAGGACGGAGAGGTTCTTGATCAGATTAACCTGGAGAGGAGGAGACACATGCTTGGAAGGCAATCCATTACTTGTGATTTTGTGCTTGATCATCAGTCTGTGTCATGACAACATGCTATCGTCGTTCCTCGCAAGAATGGAAGGTGTGGTAGTTGCCAAGAAACTTAATGCTTTCATATATTGTATTGTTACTAACTATTTTCTTGTTTCATTTAGAACCACATGATTATATTGTGCTGATACTAACTATTCTCTCACTCTCTTCCAATTAGCTTCCTGGAAATTGAATTGTCATGAAAGAACCAGAGCCCCTAAAAGTATGTTCCTTTTACTGTCAGGGGCTTCTAGTTTGATTTTGGCATGTTTATGTTTTAGGATGATTAATATAATCCTTGTGGATTTACAAGAACTCTCCCTTGAGTAAGGAGAAAGTTGGATAATCATTTGGATTGTAACTTCTGTGGAATAAACTGCATGAAACAAATTGATATGTTTACCATGCCTAAGTATTTTGATTAAGATGATATCCATCCTAATATCTCGTTGTTTGTTATACTTGATAGCTTATAAAAATGAAGTGTTAGGATTTACAGTCCACCTAACTATTTAAAGCTTTAGAAGCGTTTTAATCTAATCAAACATGATGTAGTTGCCTATGAGTTTGACTACTGTTGAAATAGAGATGATGTTGGTTACTTGACTTCCATCAGTATACTTCTAACTCTTGCAGCATTTATGTAATTGATTTGGGGTCTGCTCATGGTACATTTGTGGCAAATGAGCGGTTGCCAAAAGATAACCCGGTTGAGCTTGAAGTGGGGCAGTCTTTTCGATTTGCTGCCTCAACACGAACTTACATCTTGAGAAAGAATGATGCAGCTCTTTTTCCACACCATCCTCCTACTTCAGAGATTAAGTTACCACCACCTCCCGATCCAGCTGAAGAAGAAGCTGTTGTAGCATATAATACTCTTCTCAATTGTTACGGCATGACAAAGCCGGATTTACCATCAAAGTCTACAAATCGGACAACTTATCGGATAGACCTGTAAAGAAAATGAAGAAAGCAAGGTAGCTCTCAGGGATCAAGTTGGGGATAAGCTGGGTGAAGTGGTTGGTATTTCAGATGGAGAAGATGTAGAAACAGAACCTGGTCTTATAGGCGTCAAAGAAGGAAGCCTTGTTGGCAAATATGAATCTCTTGTGCAGACTATGTTAATATCCAAAGGCAAGGAGCATTCATCAACAAAGGAAAACAGTGGTTCTGCAAAAGGAGTGACAAATAAGCTCTAAGAAGTGTCGAGCAAGGTCAAAACCACTCCACAAACTGCAATGTATGATGACCTTTATGGAGACTCCTTCTCTGGTAAGGTAGGCTTTTTGTGGAAAACTCTGCTGTTAGTTCTGGTGATAAACTACCTCCTCCAACTGATTATCCATAGGGAAGGCTGCTGGTTCGTCAAGGATAAAGCCCAGAAAGGTCTCAAACTCGAATAATCACAAAGATGATGAGGATGATCTGTTTGGTGACTGAACTTGCTCTATGCTTCTATTGATGGCTGATGCTGTGGATAGCTGTAGTCTGTATAAGAGGCCATTGTTTCTGCTGTAAATGGGAAGTTTTTGTTACAATTTTGGTTTTGTACTTGCACATGCTTTGGCAGGGAAAGGTAATTGCACATGTAAGTTAAGCTTTGTATTTGAGAGCAAAGTTACAGAAGCAATTTAGTGATTCTTTTGTTCTATCTCAAGGTATATAGCTGATCCAAAGTTTTTCATTAGACTTCTTAAAATTAGCCTAAAGAATGACATTTACTCTTGTCAGGGGAACTTGACAGAATCTATTCAGAAGAGAGCAGGACCAACAATGAGGCAGTGTAGGGGAAAACTAGATATGATAATGCTAATCTTTTAATGTCACAGCTTGATTTCATTTCAGAGGTTGAAAGTTTTCCTGGGAATATCGAAAAATGAAAATGAAAGCATTTATAATTTACCATTTTAAGATTTCTTGGAAATGCATTCTCGTTACGAAGTGGCAGGACCTCTAACTGCAGGTTGTGGATGTAAGCCAATTCTGAATAGGGATGGCAACAGGCTATCTATGCCGGGGCCTAGTCTGACCTTTTTTCTGCCCGAGTCTGGCTTAAAATTCGGTGGGGTTCGGGTTGAACAGTTCAAACTGAACTCCATCAAGTTCGGACAGCTCAAAGTTTTATCAGATTAGAGATTAAAACAACATTGTATTGATAAAATTCACTAAAACGATCTTTGTTATTAAAACCCAATTAATTAATTAACTAATCAGTCAGTTTTTATAACCGAAGAAGACTTATCTTTATCTATTGAAAAATTTAAAGTTTACTTAAAAAATAAACTATTAAATAAAAATTAATCAGTTTTTTATTTTTTAATTAAACTTTAAATTTTTTATAGATAAATAATCTTCTTTAGTTATTTTTTAAATTCTTTAGTTTTATTCAATATATAATATGTTTTATGACTGTTTAATACCGATAAGGATGATAATAGGCCAGCTTATGTTGGACTAATAGTGGTTGACAAATTAAATCCTTCTATGTTTTGATAATAATAAAATTTATAGAATTGCTTAAGAAATAATTTGTTGGATTGAAATTCAAATAAAGAATTAATACAAATCAAGATTAACATATCTTCAATGCTTAAGAGATAGACAACGTGCAAGAGATAATCATTGTGAAAATCATGGATGAAGAATTCAAACGAGCATTTCAACAAACAAAGATCGGAGATTATGTGATATCTGTCTGTTGAAGCTAGCACTAGTCGACTATTATTTAGCAAGTCGACTGATAAAATCAGAACTGACAATTCGTGTCAAAACAAGTTGACAAATACGTTGCAAGTCGATTATTAACAAGAGACCTGTAAGTTAGATATATTGACTAGTCGACTATCTTCACACTAGTCGACTATTCGAAGAGCGGAGCTGAAAGTCTTATGAAAAACGTGAGTGCTAGTCGACTGATGCTTTGGAGACAAGTTGGCTATAAGCTACTAGTCGACTATTACACATCGACTAGTCGATTAATAGGTACAGCTGAACATATTTGACAGCTCATGGTCCAGATTCAGGTGTTTTTAATAAAGCCTGAGCTTGAGTTCTCTAAGCTTAGATTCAATTAAAAAAAGATATTATTTTATATTTTAATTTTAAAAAAATTATTAAAAAAACTCATTATCATCCCTAAATACTGATTCAACGTTTTAAACAAAACCTTAAACTTTTTGTCTTACTAATTTAATTTTTGGTTTAATTTTTAAATCATCAAAATAAACGATCACTATGTTTTGACTCAGTTTAGCTCATACTCACTTGAACTATTACCATTTACCAACTGAAACTGGATGACATTGAGCTTCAAGTTGCAAAAAGGAAAAAATGCTTCAATTTTGTAAACCTGAAGTTTCTTTAGCTATGACTCGTCCTTCTCACGCTTTCTCCATTCTCCAAGCACAAAATCATGCTCTTACGTGACTATATCACATAATCATTGCAATTTGCAACACTTAAAAAAGAAAAAAAAATCACTTTTTTTTGTGTGAAACTCGAGGGAAACATATGCTCTCGAGAGCTACTATTGATTGGCAGCGAGTCAAATTATGGGGACTTTCATGTTTTCTTATATGTCAAACTGAAAATGATATGACCATAGCTAGCATGACCTAGAACAATGGACGAGCACCATATCTAGAGATTTGATTTTGGGGTATAATGTGTTTGTTTCTAAACAATGTATCAATACGAACTGGATCATTGAGGAGATAAGTTTCAGAAGAGTCTTAAAGGTTTCCGAGTGGAAAGGAGAATTTTCAAAAGTTCTTTAGACAAAAGTTGTTTTTTTTTTATTTTTTAAAACAAAAATTATTAATTGTTAATGTTAATATGATTATATTCCTATTATAAATAATAATTACATATTAGATAAAAATTAATTTTATTATAAAAATTAATTAAAAATATTTATTCATAATTATTAAACCAAAATTTATTTAGAATTTATAAATTTAGAAGATTTTAAATTTAAATTACATTTATTAAGTAATTATTAAATTAAATTATTTTAAAATTAAAATTTTAAATTAATTATAAAACTAAAATATATGAAACTGAATTATTAATAATTATTATTAGTAATTGATTTGAGAGAGCCTTGAAGTTATCGGTAAAGTTTGCTTCTTTGTGATCAAAAGATCACATGTTCGAGTTACGAAAGAAGGCTGCGGTTATTAATGACCCTTGCAAAGCGTTGTAACAAAAAATAAAATTAAAATTTATGATTTTCATAAATTATGATTATAGGAAGAAACTAAAATTAAACAGACAAAATTTTACATAATTTAAAAATAGAAAAGTGAAAACAAATAAACTCTTAAATTATGTGCATTCATAAAATATTATTATAAATTAGGTATATTCGACTATTTATTTAATATGTATTTAAAAATACCAATATAAAGTTAACTGTTTTCTATTTTTCGTTTGGGTTGTTGCTTAAATGATAATCCAAATTAGAGCTTTATTAGAAAGTGGAGGGTCCTGTCCTGACCAGACTTTCATCTTTCAGGCAAGTGAGCCATCGAAAGACACCATGACTTGTCGTTTCTCTCTTGGTTCATGTCCTTTCACTGTTAAAGATTCCTTAAAACAAAAGCTGAGCAAATTTTAAAGAGAATAATTACTCTTAGAAGCACAAACATGGCATAGGATCCAAATTCTATCACTTGAAAAAAAACAAGTGAATAGAGCTCACCCAACAATCTATCAATGGCCGAGAGATAGCAGCAGCAAAGGTGGTGGTGACTGCCCAAAAAATGGCAGAAGCGAAACTTAACCAAAGAATTATCCCGCTCAAAATAGATGCATAGCCCAGATCGTGAAAAGCCTCCATTCCAAAATGCTGCGGTCATTGATAGCTTGGAACCCACTCCACAAACTGAAGAAAAAAAAGGAGGGGACAGTGGTGTGGTATCAACTATACTTGACTACCCAAATATGGAACAATGAGGGGCTACACCCTAGAGTGGAGGTTGACTAAAGCCTAAAGGCATTCACAGGCTAGGGTTTTTTCTTGGCTCCAGCTTAAACGCGCATTGAAACCTCCTAGGTTGACAGGATTTTCTTGTCAGATATGCCTTTCTTATCATGGATTCCAAGAAATTTTGAGATCTGAACTATCAATTGTTTCCATTTTTGGCAGTTAACTTCACCTTCATTGTTGGTATAATGTAATGTAAATAAAATGTATAGGCTTATCAGACTTGTTGGGAGCTAATTAGGGTACTTGAAAACCATGATAATAAGTATTTTTCCTGTCAAGCAATTAAACCACATTTTGCTTTATGATTGCTTGGAGTGAGTCTAATGTGGTTTCGGCAGCAAGCAACATGATAGATTACGTTCAGCCTCCTAGGTTGCAAGTTTGAGTAGCAGTAAGGAAGACTATAATTTAGTTAAATTTTTGAAAAAGATGTTTAATTAAAATTCGGTTCCTCCGTCCAAAATAATCCTGTCCAACTCTGATTAATTCTTAAATCAAAATTGTTTTAGGCATTGGTCAGGGTTGGACAGTATTGGACATGATTATTTTGGACAGAAGATCCAAACTCGTTTAATTGGAAGTAAAAATAAGTTAAGATTTACAAACATTAGTTAAATCATACTTCTTATTTAACTTTAAGTCACTAATTTATCAAAATGATTTATCTAGAGTACATTGCAAGTATATGACATTTTCTTTAATGTGCACTTGAATGATAGTTATTGCGAGTTTTACCATTATTAGAAATAGAATTAATTATACTAGACATTTTATGGTTTGTTTTTTTTTTCTACTTTTATATTTTAAAAATTATCATTTAACTCCGTACAATAATATTTATTTATTAAATAAGTTTTTTTATATATTTTATTAATTTTTTGTTTATTTATAACTTCAAAATGATGTTGCGTTAAAATTTAAAAATTTAAAATTACGTTGTTTTGAGTAAAATAAATAAAAAATTTGTGGAATATGATAGAGAGGATTGAATTGTAACAGCCCAGATCACTAGCTTATAGATATTATCCGCTTTTGACATTGATCCAGCTAAGCCCTCACGGTTTTGCTTTTCCTGAGGCCTTCCCAGGAGGTCACCCATCCTAATGTTACTCTCACCCATGCACATTTAACCTCGGAGTTGTGATGGGATTCGATGTATTAGGCGATAGAAAACACGTCTTTCAGAGTTGAGTTGACACCTAATATCACCACCCACTCATCCAGATATTGTCCTCTTTTGGCCTAGCTATCAAGGTTTCCTCCTGCACACTCGCTCGGGAGAACTCATCTGTAAGAGAAAGGTATTCGTACCCCTATAAGACGTACTTCATTCCTCTTCTCTAACTGATGTGAGATCTCACATGTATAGTAATTAAATAATATTATAAGAGATAAGTGATCATTTTTAGAAAATAAAGAATAACATTTGAAAGATCAAAATATAGAAAGCCCTAATGTATTTAACCAAAAAATTTATAGATCAAGAAATATAATCCTTACATTCATCTATAAATGAGATTTTGACTGAAATAATCTGAATTGGTTTGATCAAAATGACGTTATTTTGTTTAATAACTGAATCGGTTTGATCAAAACGAATGTTTTGTTTAATCGAACTTCAACACATCTAAATTTAATTTAAAACTCATAAAAATTAGGTTGTCTCAGTTTTGAATTTATTTTCACTCGATCCCCACAAGAGAAAAATGAGTACGCTACAAACTTCAGAATCGATTAGGTATATTTCTTAAAATGTGCTACTTCAAATATAGTAGAGCCTTGTATTAAATTGGTGGATTGTATAAAAATGTTGAGTATAAGAAATGATTATACAGAATGAGTTTGCTTTAACATTGTCACTTAAAATCGTAAAAGAACTGTAAATAGGTCCAAGCATACAATTAATTTTCTTTTAATTTCTTAAATTTAACTATAATTACAGGCAGTTTCAACGTCTGCATGTAAAGAACCAATTGATTAAGAGAAAGCATGTGGGACATTGAAAGAACAAAAAAGGCATGAAGAGAAACGATTAGCATGATTAACACTTAAATAATGATTATGGACTAAAACAAAGAGCTATAAAGCACTGGGGACAATAGGCATTGAGAAAGAAATTGTTATCTATAATAGAATACAGATCATAACCATATCAAAATCTCATTCTCACCACTAAAAAGTAGTTAAGGATAACACTAATTAAGATTATGATGTGCATAATCATCTTCACCACCTTAATTAGTTTGAATTTGGCAGACCAAAAGCGCACTAAAGCTCACTTTCTTAAATATAAGACTGTGTTAAGCCACGTCCCCCTTGATGCCAGGAGGACATAAATAATTATAAATCTTGACAAAAATAGTGAAAGCATGTTTTTCTGAGCTCGGTTTGACCTACAATTTTTACTAATACTTTAATCATTTGATGGGATTTTAAATTGAATAAGATGATGTTACTTAATTTTAAGTAACTAAACTTACTAGCAAAATTAATCTTTGTGGTTGGAAGGTCACGAGACTCTTTAGGAGAGAGTCGAGTTGGTAGAGTGGGATGTACGGGACCAAAAGGTCCTATACTCGAATCTCCTACTTACGCTCTCTCGATCGAGCATGTCGTATAAGATTTGTTTAGTGCGAAATACTCAATTGGTGTAATTTGCAGGTTATTGTATCAATCTAAAGGTTTATCAAGTGCGCATCTAAAGGATAACGACTGCGAGTTCTTTCATTATAAAAAAAAGGTCACAAGTTCAAGTCACGAAAACAGTTTATTTATAAAATATAATATGTTTAATTTAGGATATTTGAACCTTTGCTTAAAAAAAGTAAAATTTCAAAACTCAAATTAAAAATTTTAAAATTAGATTGAAGAAATTAACTTAAATAATTAATAATAAAATCGTTAAATAATATATCTAATCTAAGTAATTAATAATAATTAAATACAAAACAAATTTGTTTTAAATGCAATTTTTAAAATAAAAGTATTAACAATTTAGAGATAGTTTAACATTTTTTTAAATATAAACAAAACAAAAATTTCTCTTAAAATTCTTAAAAAATCTCAAGATATTTGAATTAGGTGGTCCATATCTCTATATCTAGTGGACGTGTGTGTGTCAACTTGGATTGGACCCCAGGGGAAAAGAATACCTACACATGTTATCAAATCCAAGGGCCAAGAAAAGACGGAGATAACACGTGCGAATGCGAAATAGACACAAGGATCAGACAAGCCCTGCACGCATGAACTTTGTATTGTAACCCAGACATCGAAGAGAAGTGGTTGTCTGGGTCTGGCCTCCAAAACAACCAACAACAGCAATCCAATCAAACAGCGCGAACAAACGGCAACAAGACAAGACACGTGGCCGACATGCAAATCAAAAGGAAGGTCCTATTACAAGGGGAATATACCCTCTTAGTGGGGAGAAGCATGATGAGGAATACCGCACAGGATCTTTCTCTTCTGGGACCCCCATTGTATGACTTCCTCGCTTTTTTCCTTTCTTTTTTGGCAGGTGGGTCCCCCTATATTATTTCATTTCTTTTTCCTTTTTTTGGTTATCAATTCAATGATCAGATTTAGCTCGAGGATAAGGTACAATTACTTCTTATAATTTTATTCATTTTAAAAATCATATTATTATTTTTAATTATTCAAATAAATTCTTATCTCGAGGGCAAGATACAAACTTTATCTTATTTTTAATTATTCAAATAATATCTCATACTATTAAATTTTATAAAAAATAATTAAAAATTTTAATTGTCGTATATATTATACAAAGAAACCATTATATGATAATTTTAATAAAAATAATAAAAATCTTTTGAACAATAATGCTAGTCAATTTTGGGATGATAAATTTAATTTTAAATAATCGATATATTAAATTTCGTATAGCTTAATTTGCTGATGTGAATGATTTACGTAATATTTAATGAACATAATACATTAACTAAATTTAAGTTATACAAAATTTAAAAAGTTATTAAAAAAGTAAAAATCTTGAATAAAAAATTCAAAAGATTACGACGTTTTGAATTTATTATCCTCTATTCAGAATAAGTATCGTTTTAGAGGAATGTACATTTATTAAAAAAATTAATGAAATATTTGATATACTCTTATTAATTATATGTTAAAGTATTTTAAAAATATAATCTGTGTAATTAAGATGTGAGAGATATTAAAGGGTAATTTTGGAAGTTAAATCATAAATATACATAACAAGTCACAAATAACACTTATTTTAAATAATTAAAATTTCTCTAAAACGACACTTATTTTAAAAGAAGCTGAGCAACTTTTCTATAATTTATATACTTTCGTTCAACCAGTCAATCATATAGTATGCCTTTCATTCATTACCATCTTGTTGACTAATTCCAGCCAACCCCCGCTGTCTCTCTCTCGCTTGCTCGCTCCTCTCCACTAGTCTCGGTGAGGAAAAAAGAGGAGACTCATTTTCTCTTTTAAGTTGCTTGTCTGAGTCACTGGTGGCTAGTCGTGTTGTTTAACAGAAACCCACAAACTCAAGCTCTCTCTCTCTGTCTCTCTCTGTCTCTCTCTATCTAGAATTCCATGCATGAAACCAACAAGGCCTTTCCTTTCTTG
Organism: Erythroxylum tenue; assembly: GCA_027568955.1. NCBI lineage: Eukaryota > Viridiplantae > Streptophyta > Magnoliopsida > Malpighiales > Erythroxylaceae > Erythroxylum > Erythroxylum tenue. The sequence continues at coordinate 3,843,168 of JAOSBM010000003.1, forward strand.
TGGCATATGGTCATCTCATGTGCATGTCTGTTGATGGGTGCATGTTAGTTTCTGAGTTTCAGTGTCCCTACTTGTACTAACTACTACTATTGGATTCATATCAGAAAGAGTTTCTGTTGTTCATTAAGCTGAACTCAAGACCTGGAAGCCAAAGTTTTGCAGCTTTTTTACCATATGTTAAATGTTGGTATTCCTTTGGAGTCACTAAACAACACCAATCAGATACTCACGGTACGTTCTTCCTTTCGCTATAGATATGTTCTTTGCATACATTTAACAACACATGACCAGACGGACGCTTGCTGGTACATATGTGGATGTATATGTAACTATTAACAATATAGTTCGTGTTCTGGTTCAGTCCCGATGATGATATAGTGCTAATTTTTTTCTGTTGGTATATAGATAATTGGATGAGTTGATTGACAGAAATCTGTTTGGCCTGTTTTTATTGTCTGCCATTGAAGAGCCAACTAGAAAATCTCAAGGTTCTTATTTGTTCTCATATGCGCAGATGTAGATTCTGCCTGACTTACCTAGAGGATTACTTTAAAGAAATTCCCATAGGATATGGACAAGAAGAAAACTATGAAAACCTTTCTGGGACCTCATTGACAAGTTTCTTTATCAATTTACACAAAAGGGGAATACTATCATAAGCATCAAAAAAAGGGGAATACTATCGTAAGCATCAAATTATGTATATATAGAAGCGTCTTTGGAAGCCATTGGAGATTCTTCCATACATTGAAGCATTCAATGGCTTTGTCTGGTTTTGGACTGGTGATGTAGTAAAGCAAGCAGCTTTGGCTTTTAGAAAAAGGGTCTGTTATAATTTTCCTGTCTAGAAGGAGATCTTAAGGGCTCTCTCATGGGTACTTGATGCTTTGCTATATTAAGCACTGAGTTCCTCATTTTTCCTTCACCACCATTGGCCTGACACATCACTGAGTTAGATATGAACCAATCAATGGTGATAAAGGCACCTGGACCAGCACCACATGACTTTTTTTTTTCTTTTTTCCTTTCCTTTCTCTGGACCACTTTAAACAGTCGATCTTTCTTAAGAATGGGAAGGCCATGCTTTATTCTTCAATTATGACACTTAACCAAATCCAAGCCACCCCACTTGGAAAATGCTCACAAAAAGAAACTGTGTTGTGGTGTTCAAGAACATCCTCAAGCTGGCTAAAAAGACAATTGCTTGAGACTCATTACAAAGTTAAAAAACGTCCGTACAAGTTATAATTAGTCACCATTGTTACCACTAGTAGTCCAAGTCATTTTCTTCTGAGGTGTCACCATCTTCACATTGATCATAGTTATAAGTTTTGTGTGATATATTCATGTATTTGAAAATGTTAGAGACATGGGTTTTCAGGCTTGACTTTATATTTTTAACACAAAAGATTATATAAAAATGAAAAATATGTTAAAAGAAGTATTGATGAATCACTCTCTATGCATATAAAAAGCTTGATGTCTCTCCTCTTGTGTATGTTTTAGTACCAATAATGTGCATTTAATACCCATTTGAAAGTTCTTTTCTTTTATACTGCCTTTCATATAATTCCAAATTATCTATGACAAGTATGTCTAGTACATGATAATGATATTGCTTCAAAACAACCATACATACAATTTACTTTGTTTTTAACTACGTTTAGCCATGCCTTACGTGATAAGTGACTTAGAAAAAATGCTAAATTTACAAGAAAAATACAAATTTCAGGGTAATTTCAAAGACATTCACGGATTCCTTCTTGTTGGATTTCTTGCCATTTTCTCTCCTTCAAGAAATAGGATTCCATTCCTTTTTGCACCGAACAGTTCAATAATAGCGTTCATGTTACTTTTTAACAGTCCATGAACATTCAATGCTTACACGAGGGAAAAGATGAGAAAGGAAGGATTGGAACTCCCTAGACGTACAAGTATACCATTAATGGAGAATCTTTACTTGATCTAGAGATATAAAGGTTCGTCAGTCATTAATGTCTAAGTGGGCCGCCATAGAATAGCTTCGTTTACTCCACCACCATCTCTTCCACTACTACTTTCTAACGTTTGAGTCGCATTAAACAAAAACCCTTCTGACATTTACTGCGTGGCAAGCGCTACTCTCTTACCAAATTCCTCGAAACCGGATTCTCCGGAAGTTCTAGTCTTGAACGTAACAACTGTCGTAGTTTTAGCAGAGAAGTACAAAAATCTGAAGATGCTATGTAGGACATGCGGCGAGGGTGCGAGAATGGTCTGAGTTGCTGTAAAAGTAAAACCATATTTAATGAACTTCGACCACCTTGAGGTAACTTTATAATGGAACTGCCAAAATTTTATCAAACAACTTTGCATGGATTTGTTGGGATTTTGGGGTCTGAAAGGTAATGGAACTGTTACAGTTTCTTTTTATGAGTCTTTCTGGCATCATCGTCATCATTATCATCCCTCCTCTTCTCTACTATCTCTCAGTGCCTGACAGCAAAAAGTTGATGAATTGTCTGCAATATTTCTCTTTTTTCCCCCGTTTGTGCAGGTATGGAAAACACTATATAACTTCCATATTTAAAGGCTTGTAGGGTTGGTGAAGATGATGGGACCCTTGTTGGACTAAAGGTGAGGTAAGGGCTACTTGTCAATTTGCATTGAAACAGTGATTTGTGTATTATTTTTGCATCACCTTTTGATTTCCAAAGCTGTAAGAGTAATGTGGCTGGATGGACAAGTCTTTCATGGCCTCTTCTTCTTCTTCTTCCTCCTCTCCAATTGCAGCTTTTCTGTCCTCTTCTTCTTTATCTTTATGCTTATTTTGGCCATGCCTGTGAGCCAACTGATCATGATGAGAAATTCATTCAGAAAACAGTCCTCTCAACTGTTGCAGCTGTTAGATTGAGTGCACTTTTGCCTCAGTTACTTTTCTTGAAAGTATGCCATGAATGAAATCTGGAAATTTCTCTGTACAAGTTGGTTCAAAGATTTAATTTCATCAATTCTTTCAATTCCCTCTAATCTTTGCATTTTTCGTAAGAGTTTTATTTTATACTTGAATTATCAAATTAAAAAACGTTTTTTTAGCACAACAGTCTTTTTCAGGTTCCCTTCCCATATTTTACCTCCGTCCAAACAGGATATGAAGTAGAGATGAAGGAATCAACTATAAAATACTGAATTGAAAACAAAATCAGAAAGGGGTTATAGAATTGATTGAGATGAGTCTTTGGTCTTCCATCTTGAGTAACAACTGTTTGCTTTTTTTAGTTTTCAGGTCTACTGAACTAGAACAATGTATATAGAAAAACATTAAAATTACCTGATTTACCATTTCTGCTGGAAAAAAATGGCTCAGAAGTTAAATATTTGTATGGTATTAACTGCTTATTGCAGCCAAGTTGTTGATAATGGGGAACCCTTAAAATTGTGCTGTGGAAAGTGAGACATTAAATTTGAGTAGTTTGGTTGCGTTGTCATTTTCCCTTTCTTTTCTTTTACATCTGTTTCTTCTGCAGAGTGATATTACGCTTAACTATATCACAGTTCAGATTGCTCAAGGAAAGTAAGTCATTTCAGTTTCTTTTGTTCATCTGCAGGTTTCTCAATCATTGGATCTCTTTGGAGTAAGGCTCTGCAAGGGCATGTCTTGTTATTGTGAAGTCAAACTTTCTTACAATTACCATTCAACTGAAGGAATAAAGAACTGCAACAATGAAGTATATGAAACTGGGTACACGGGCAGATACCTTCTATACAGAAGAGGCTACCAGGTGTGTTCTTTGTCACACCATCAATAGATTCTTGTCATGGAAAGTTCCATATGAATTTGTCAATTTACTTGTTAACAAAATGCAGGTCCGTCGTGACGGAGACGCCGTGCGACCTTGTCATACAAATCAACAACATTAGTTATCTTCTCCATAAGGTATGATTTAATGGAGTTGAAAAATGATACCATGTACTACTTCCATTTGAGAGTGAGATTTACGTTATTTGTAAAGGCTTGGAACTTTAAGAATGATGAAAGTTTAGAAGAGCCAAGGATTGTAGTACCTGTTGTACCGCATTAACAAATTCCTCTGTATCTTAGATTAGTTGGATTCTTATTGATTTTGCTGCTTTTAGCTGCAGTTTTCACTTCTTCCAAAATGCGGCCTCTTACAACAGCTATGTTCGGATTCGGACAATTCGAATACTGTTACTATAGAGCTTCATGACATTCCTGGTGGGGAGGATGCTTTTGAATTGTGTGCTAAATTTTGCTATGGAATAACAATCAATCTCAGCGCTCACAACTTTGTGTCTGCATTATGTGCTGCTAAGTTCCTCCGGATGACAGAATCAGTTGAGAAGGGGAATTTAGTACTTAAACTTGAGGCATTCTTCAATTCATGCATCTTGGAAGGTTGGAAGGATTCTATCATCACTTTACAAAGCACTGTGAAGTTACTTGAATGGTCTGAAAATCTAGGAATCATCAGAAGATGCATTGATTCGATTGTTGAAAAGATCTTGACACCACCGCTAAAGGTTGTCTAATTACTTCTGCTCTCTCTTTGCAGCATTCGATAGAGGCATTGTCTTTTTTCCTTCTCTTCAATTATTTCCATTGCAGGTCACATGGTCCTATACTTACACCAGACCAGGATTCAAAAAGCATCAGCAGTCTGTCCCTAAGGATTGGTGGACAGAAGACACATCTGACCTTGACATAGATCTTTTCCGATGTATAATTACTGCAATCAGATCAACATGCATGCTGCCGCCACAGCTTATTGGTGAAGCCTTGCACGTTTACGCCTGTCGTTGGTTGCCGGACACTACAAAGGTTATGCCTCCTGAAACTTCAGGCTCTCAAACTGAAAATGTAGTGGGAAAGAACAAAATCCTTGAAGCCATTGTGAATATGATTCCTGCAGATAGAGGGTCATTATCTGTTGGATTCTTGCTGAGACTTCTGAGCATAGCAAATTACCTAGGAACATCTGCAGTTATAAGGACAGAACTCATTAGAAGGTGCAGTCTGCAGCTTGAAGAGGCATCAGTGAATGACTTGCTTTTCCCTTCACATACATCCTCCGAGTTGCACTTTTATGACATCGACTTGGTTATGTCTGTGGTACAAAGTTTCATGGTTCTATGGAGAAGACAATCACCTGGACCAGCACAGAACGCTGAGTTCTTGAGATCAATTAGAAAGATTGCAAAGCTCATCGATTCTTATCTTCAAGTGGTTGCCAAGGATAAAAACACGCCAGTAGCAAAAATGGTAGCTCTTGCAGAAGCTTTGCCAGATGTTTCTAGGAAAGATCATGATGACCTTTACAAGGCAGTCAACAATTATCTCAAGGTATGAAAATACTTAATTCCTATTCATCAGATATAGCTAATTTACCTTAATTCATTTATATAACTAATTCCAGTTTCAACATTCTTCAGGAGCATCATGATCTAAGCAAAACAGACAAGAAGCTGCTGTGCAAAATCTTAGACTGTCAAAAACTATCACCAGAAGTCCGAGCTCACGCAGTCAAGAACGAGAGGCTGCCATTAAGAACAGTTGTGCAGATGCTCTTCTTTGAACAAGAGAAAGGTTTAAAGCCCGTGGATCATCAGGAGCTACTCTTCAAAGGGAAACAGACACAGATTACTGACAATCTGAGTTCATTACAATTAGGCCAAGAAGAACAGTCTAGCAGAGTGGAAGGACTTAGAAAAACAGCAGTATCAGAGACCAGCACAAGTGATGGTCAAAAGATGAAGAAAACAGATAATAAACCAATGCATGAATTAGACAAAAGAGTAAAACCAGAGATAGAGGAACCAGAAACAGTGAAAAGAAAGGAAACTAGAGAAGAAGGTGGTTCAGGAAGCATCAAGTTGGAGTCTAAGAAGGTAATTACTCGAAGATTAGACCATGCTCGTGATAACAAAGGTAGGGACAGATAGATAGATAGATGCTAGTGAAATTTTAGAGCACCCCATTAAAGCTGGATTGCTCTGCTGTGGTTTGTCTTCTTTGCAAGAAATGTCTAATGTTTCCAACACTAGTTTATTAGTCATTGAAGTTGAAAGGACTTCTAATGCATTCTTTTACTCCAATGTATAGAAAAAGCAAAGCAATAATCAAAATCAATGATTAATTAAAACAACTTATTTCAGATGTACCAAAAAAAAAAAAGAATTGAAATAATCAATATGTATTTTCCATGTCTAATTATTGTGGTTTAGATAAATTATTTTATGAACTCATAATAACTTATTCTGAATAAATTAGTTAATAACAAATTTAAGCCAAACAAAATCTAAATATTTGTTGAAAATTTTGAAATTCTAATTAAACTTATAGATATTTTTAAATTTTTTGAACTTATATAAACAATATTTTAAAAATCGCGCCGACAGTTAAATCGGTAAAACAAAGGTTTTAATATTTAAAAGATTCAACCGGTATTAATTTGTCATAAAATTGGTTAAAATTGAATAAATTAAATAATTTAAAAAATAATTCAAGAAGGTTATCCTTACCATTCGAAAAATTTAAAGTTTAATTGAAAAAAAAGAGTGTTAAATAAAAATTAATCGATTTATTTTAATTCAGAAAAACTTATTATTTTTTAATAAACTGATTGAAGATTATTAAACTAAATCAAACTAAAAAGTTGAAAACTGAATCGAAAAATTAGTCAATTTAAAGTTTTCATTATTAAACCGGCCGAACCGGTTCAGGTTTTTAAAACATTAATATAAGTATAGTAAATACAGTTAATTATTTGTAATAGTGCAAAATCAATATCCTTTATAATTTTAAATAGTAAATACAAGTTTTTTTTTGTTTTTATTTTATTTGTTAGAATAAAAGTAATTAAATGACTTATTTAAAATAGATTAAGACTTTTAAGATTCCTAAGTTTTAAGATAAATTACAATTAAATCTTATAAAGTAAAATTTTTGTTAATTAAATTCTTGAAATTGAAAATTATAAGTATAAAATTTTAGAAATGTCAAATTTGACCCAGATTGATCAGGCCACAAGTGAGCCATGGGTCAAAATTGTTCAGATTAATCGGCCCGATTGTAACATAAAAAGTGGTGTCATTTTTTAAATTTTTTTATAAAAAATTATAAAGTAGGCTGAGCTGATCCGATCTGCCTGTGATCCTTTCGGCCGATCAGTCCATGATCGGACTGATCGGACTGATCGGCCGTGCCAACCTATTGAAATTTTTATAAAATTTCTTAAAATCAGCGAACATAATATGTATGTCTAAAATATTAAAATATAATTTAATATAATTTCAAAAAAAATATATAATTTAAAAGTTTGAAAGTTTAATTGGTGAAATATGGCTTTTATGTTTTCCTTAAATATCCAAAAAAAAAAACAGTAAGTGGGGTTTAAACAAATTGAGAAGACCTTTCACTTACCAGAAATCACTTCCGTTGGCTTTCTCCGACTGGTAGCTTTCCTTCTCTTAAAAGGGTCATCGAAGTTTCTTTCAATTGGATTTTTTCTTCATGCATTTGCGGGTTTGGTTTATTTTAACTTGTTTCACCGTAGATAAGGTTTTATCTGACAATTTTCGTTTCAAATCAAGTGCTTTGCGTAAATGGGTACTAAAGCTTTTCTCTTTTTCTTAATTTTCTGGTTGCAGAACTCAGTACATATTTCTTGGGCTGAAAATGGACAAAACAGGAAATGGGTTTTCATTGCCTACCAAAGGAGTCAAATCTTCTTTCAAGTCCACTCCTGGTGAGGATCACTTGGTTCTTTTTGTTTCAAAGTTTCTTCTTTCCTTTTTCTTTTCCTTTTGGTGGTGCCTTTAATATCCTTTCTTCTTGTTTCAGTCTTCTTTTTGACCGTTATGCTATGTTTTTCCTGGAATTTGTCTAAGCTAACGAGTAGTATTTTACTTAGTAACGCTTTGACGTAGACTGTTATTAGATACGCCTGTGTCGTGTTTTGAGAGAGTCTTGCTTGTAAGAATTGAACACAATAAAAAGCATATTCATGCATGTAAACATGTGCATCGTATTAGAGCCAAATAGTTTTATGTTTTAACTTCTGAGTTATCACCTCAAAGAGTCTCAATTTTTTAATCACATTTTGGAGATTTACCTTCTTCCAAGTTTCCCATCTTTCTGCACTTTTCTGGGATCATATGGTCTTTCTGGCTATTCAATGTGAAAGTGATGGCCCCTGCAATTTTGGTTCTGGATAGGAGTTGGAATCTTTTGTAAAGATTCATGCCCTATAGCACCTTTCATTTGGGTACGTTGTTGAATTTCTTTTTACCCCATGTTTAGTCAATGAATGAAACAAGTTAAGGTTTCCAGGATCTGCCTTTTTATTGTTTGATACCCTTATTAACATCAATCTGATAGAAAAATCCTCTTGTAACAATAAAATGGAAGAATTAACAAAAGCAAATAGGGGAATGGAACTTCTGAAGGATGATATCATTTGATCATTTGCACACAGTAGTATGGTGGTATTTGTTTCCTAGACCCTGCGTCTTAGCAGGACTTCAACTGGGTGTTGATGATGATGATGAGTATGGTGGTATTTGTCCTATGCTCTTTGATTTGTCTTACTGATTTGTTTGGTAAGTTATTACATATACGGATTCTTTTTGTAATTTCTTTGCCTTTTGCATGGACTTTCTTTATGCTAACATTGTTTCTCTTGTACATCCTGTTACTTATTTGGTGAAGATTTATCATACTGATTTTCTTCCTATCTGTGAATTTTAATTCTTTTCAAGGTAGTTTGAGCAAAGGGGGAAAGGGAGATAAGAGTAGTGGTGGGAAGACTCCCGTGACAAAAGAACCACAACCACTAGAGCTTAAGGCTGAGCAAGGTTGGCATTTATCTGTGTAATTTTTTGTGCCAAATATTTAACTTCTGGCTATTTCTTCATTGTTATTCTCCACAATATTATTAATTTTGTCGTGGCCCTTGTTGGATACTATTTAGTCTATACAACTTCTTTGATGTATCATATCATTCTTTCATTTTGGAGTTTTTCAACTATTGGTCTTGCATCCTTCTTTGTGTTATTTAGTATTCTTGTATGTCAAAAATATTGCTTGCAATGGAATCATTTTAGGTGAATATCTTCCTTTGCTTATTGCCTACATTTCATATTGAGCTTGTGTTCTTGAGTTTAGATGCTTCTTAAGGCTATGTTTGGTTGGGTGGTTATTAATAAAATGGAATGTAATGTAATATTATTCCATCGTTTGAGAGGAAGGTTTATAATGTAATGGAATGGAATAGGGTGGAAGGGGAGGGTTTCACATTACATCCCATTTTATCTTAAACAGTAAAAATAAGTTCCCTCTAATTTGAGGGGTTTAGGATGGAATGTAAAATGATAAACAACATTTCATTATGTTACATTATGAAGCGTTCTTCTAAACAATATTTTACTATATTACATTATGAACGCTTCCATCCCTCTCAAACAATAAATTTCTAATATTACATCTATTTTCCTTCCATTTCATTATAAACCATTCTATTCTATTTTATTAAAGACCTTACGTGCAACCAAACATACCCTAAATGGTTGCCGTATTCTGCAATTGACAACGTGCACATGCTTCTTTATGCATGGTATTTCTGTCTTTTGCTCTATCCGTCTTTTAGATTATTTGAATTTCAATGTGATTGACATTTTTTATCATTGGTCTGCCTATGATTAATTTCAATTCACATACATTTGTAGTTTATTCTAGTTTGAGTTCTATGTAAGAGGTTATCGAACTAAACTTGGGTATTGCTTGGCAGTCTAAACTCAAAATGGTACTGTTTAATGGTGTTAAGTGACCGTTTCATCACAATAGCTTAAGCTGTTATGTGAGGCCAACTTAATTGGTTTTATATATTCACTAACACACCCCCTCAAGTGAAAGCCCTTTGGGTTTGAAACTTGCACAGGCTCACTCTACCTTGTGCTGAATAATAGGTGGGTGGT
>JAOSBM010000003.1:4119716-4132345 GCA_027568955.1 Erythroxylum tenue
TCATGAACATGCATTGTACATATTCTATATACACATGTGTGCATTACATGAATGGTTATAATTGTGCAAGTATTAATATATGTGTAATGTATATACGACATAATGTCAATGTGCAGGATAAGCGCACACATTAAGGAGTTTCCAGATCTTGGAAGCAATTGCTAATTTGGAGCATACTGTGAGTAGACCTAGATGGTCTTATTTTATTATTTGACTTTTTGTATTGATTGATTATTGATTGATTATATGAATGTGATTGATTATGTTGGTTTCCGAACAGAAGGTCCGATGATGTGATTTTTGAATGGGGTATTGAAGTGCTACTTGTATGTGAATGAGATTAACTAAGTGTACTTAATGTGATTGTTAAATGTGTTCTGAATGTGCATTTGCATATGAATGAAAGTGTGAATTTTCAACACTAATGTTGAATGCCGGACTAAGGTCCGATGATATAGGAAAGTGATTGAATGAGTTTATGCCAATGTGAGTGATGCATTCCATCTCATGAATGCATGAAATTATAATGGTAGTTGTGACCAGAGTAGCCAACGATCAGAGCTTAAAGCTCAACGAGTAAAAATGAGCTTCGAGCTCAAAAGTGAATCAGAGCCTCAGGTTCAATGTTTAATGAGCCTTGTATCCCCCAAGTGGGTAAGGGACAGTTATTAATGAATCCTACATGGGACAGTTTAGGCACTCGATCACAACAAAATAACAAATAAAAAGTGGGTCTCATGTGCACTGCATATGCATGATATGAGTGATTAAAGTGTATTGAATGTGAAGTGTGAAATATGAAATGATGTGAATTATGTGCTATGTGATTGGGTGAGCCATTGAGGATGATCACTCACTGAGTTCGTAAAACTCACCCAAATTTTGCAAATATTTTTCAGGACTCTAAAGAATACCCCATTAGGCAAACGAGAGTATACCTACTGTATGTGAGTGAAGGAAGAGGTCGGGATCAGTTGCGTCTGCATTATATATTTTATTATTTGTACAAATTTGTTTTCTGTGATTTTTGTATAAACAATAGATTCCAAAATTTTCGCACCATGTGTATACAAATGGATTTTTGTTGTAATGTGTAGTCTTTATAACTGAGATGTTTTATCTCTGTAATAGGCCCTAAATGGCTATTGAAATCCTGTTGAGTGTATTATTATGATTGCAAATGTTTATGAATGAAAGTGAGCCTGATCTGAATACCGATTTCTACAAAATATGTTAGTGATTTCAAAAAAAATTTATATCGACTTTTGAATGATTGAATGCCCTAGCACGTCACTTTCGCGGGCACGGACTCAGATATCACCATCGATGTCAGGTTCGGGCCTTGTGGGAGTGGAGTGCTTTAATTAACGTGCGTCCATATCACTACTCGGGAACACAAAAGGATGTAATAGAGCAATCCGTAAAGGATCTCATGAAACAGGTGTTCATTTGCCATTAGTTACGACCCTTATACATCACCGATGGTACTTATCAAGAAAAACGACAACTCCTGGCACATGATCATGGATTACTAGGAGTTGAACAAGCATACGGTGAAGGATAAATTTTTGATAACACTCATCAAAGAGTTAGACGAATTGCATAGAGCCAATTGGTTCACTAAATTGGACCTGCACTTTGGGTACCACCAAATTTGGATACAACCGGAAGATGCTCCGAAGATGACCTTAAAACACATGAAGGGCGTTACGAGTTCTTGGTTTTAGTTTTGTATGTGGGACTCATGAAATGGAAAGAATATGTTGTATTGGAATGATTTACAGAGCTACACATATAGGCACGACAGATGTTATACAAGGAAAGGTGTTTAATTCTAATTGTTGTGATCATTCCCCTAATTCGGAGATAATGTTTGATTGATCCTATTGAGGATATGATGGGATCCTAATCCTCCTCCTTTTACCATATTCTGACACTCCCCCTTAAGTTGAGTAGTGGGATCTCCGATACCCAACTTGCACAGGACTTCATTAAAAAACCTCTCGTTGACTGCTTTAGTAAGTATGTCGACAAGCTGATCCTCAGAACGTACAAAAAGTAGCTTAATTATTCCTACATCTAGCTTCTCTTTGATGAAGTGTCTATCCACCTCAATATGTTTGGTTCGGTCATGTTGGACTGGATTCTCTAAAATACTGATCGTTGCTTTGTTGTCACATAATAACTCACATGCCTCCGATGGTGGGAACCCAATCTCTGATATTAGCTTTCTTATCCAAAGAATTTATGCTAAGCCTCGAGCAATCCCCCGAAATTCTGCCTTTGCACCTGATAATGCTACGACCTTTTGCTTTTTGCTCCTCCAAGTTACTAAGTTTCTCCCGACGAAGGTGAAATAACCTGAGGTGGATCGTCGATCTATTAGGTTGCCAACCCAATCAGCGTCAATATGCCTTGTACCTCCAGATGTCCCTTTTTCTTGAACAAGATCCCATGCCCAGATGTTCCCTTCAAGTATCTCACGATCCTCAGCGCAGCTTCCAGATGGTCTACCTGAGGTTGATGCATAAACTGGCTTACTACTCCCACAGCGTAAGCAATGTCTAGTCTGATATGAGAGAGATATATTAGCTTGCCTACTAATCTCTGATATCTTTCTCTATCTGCTAGTTCTGCCCTTTCAACTAATCGGAGTCTGTGATTTACCACGATCGGAGTTTCTGTCGGCTTGCACTCTAACATGCCAGTCTTTTCTAGAAGGTCTAGGATGTACTTTCGTTGGGAAATAAAGATCCCCAACCTCGATCTCAACACCTTAATTCCGAGGAAGTATTTCAGCTCCCCCAGATCCTTCATTTCGAATTCCTTGAATAGATTTCTTCTCAGTTGGGCCATTCTTCAGCATCGTCACCTGTAATGATCATATCGTCAACATATATAATCAGGTATCTGCAAAACCTGGTGAAACATCCATGTAGACCTCTTCCTTCAGGTCCTCATGAAGAAATGCATTCTTCACATCAAACTGGTTCAATGGCCATTCCTTGTTAGCAGCAACCGAAAATATCACTCGAATGGTGTCTTTCTTGGCTACCGGAGAAAATGTCTCGGAGTAGTCGATACCATATGTTTGAGTGTAGCCCTTTGCCACCAGTCTCGCCTTATATCTTTCAATGGTGCCATCACGTTTGTGCTTGACTGTCAAGACCCACCGACATCCCACTGGTTTTTTTCCTGCTGGTAACGGACAAACCTCCCATGTATTGTTCTTTCTCAGAGCCTCCATCTCAACATTCATAGCCTGTCTCCAAGCTTCTGACTTCTTGGTTATTTCAACAGTGACCGGGATCTCCTCAGAGTATATTGCAGTGATGAATGCCTTGGCTCGACTGGATAGTCTACCCCTTACAACATTAGCCACCAGATATCTGGATCGTTAAGACTCTCGTTCTGGGGAATACTGTTTGGGTGGTACACCCCGATTGCTCCGTAGAGGCAGATCATATCTCTCTGGTTCTCCACCCTGTATTTCCTCCACCTGTTCAACCTGTTCAACTACTGCAGGGCTCTCTTGATCAGTATCCAAAGAGATCTCATGAGTCTCAGAAGGTCTTACCTCAGATATCACAGGCGAAGGAGCATTGGAAATAACATTGAGGTCGTCGTTTTGCATGGAAATTTCGGAAGTTGGCCCGGTGGGTCTGCTAACTGGTTATGTTGGACCAACATCAGAGAGACTTGGACTTCGAATCCAACTCTGTGGATCTACCGAACTCTCCCCCTGATCACTGGGTTGGTGGTTGTAAAAGGATTCAGTTTCAAGGAAGTCACAATTCACAGTGGTGAACATATGACGGGTTTTAGGATTGTAGCACCGGTACCCCTTTTTATGGACCTCATACCCCACAAACACACACTTGACCGCACAGGGATCAAACTTAGAGCGTTCAGACTTAGGAATATGCACAAACACGAAACATCCAAAGATGTGAGGCTGAAGAGTTAAGGCGGGTGGTATTTCTGTAAGTGCTGAGAGGGTTTGGATAGGTGTTTTTAGGTTGAGGATTTTGGTGGGATGTCTATTCAAGAGATATGTGGACGTAGCAACCGCTTCGGGCCAGAATGAGGTAGGAACTTTGGATTCAATTAATAGAGCCCTGGTCATTTCAAGGATGATCCGGTTCTTTCTTTCAGCTACCCCGTTTTGCTCAGGAGTATGTGGACAGGATGTTTGATGAATTATTCCCCGCTCTTGGAAAAAATGTTTCATTGAAGAGTTAACGAATTCCCCCCCCCCCCATTATCTGACCTGAGAGTTTGGATCTGTTTATGAAATTGGGTATGGAACATTTGATAGAAATGGGTAAAAGTTTCAAAAACTTCAGACTTATTTTTAAAAAATAAACCCATGTCATGCGAGTACAGTCATCAATAAACAGTAAAAAATATTTATAACTATAGCCCCCCGAAATTGGTGCAGGGCCCCACACATCAGAATGAATTAGAGAAAAAATGGAATCCACACGAGTGTTATTCGGCTTAAAAGTTTGTCTGTGGCTTTTCGCCAAAACACATGTCTCACAGCATAAAGTGCTATTATTATTCAAAAAGAGTTTGGGAAATAAAATTTTAAGATAACCCGTGGATAGATGCCAGAGCCAACTCTCTCGGACAGTCATTCCGTAAGCCAGCAACACAGACCCTTGTTGGGCCACCTCGTCCACGTAGTACAGGCCAGCTCGCTCAGTGCCACGCCCAATAATCTCCCCCGTTCAGATATCCTGCAAAAGACAGAAATTTGGATTCATTAGTAGCGTACAGTTGAGTTCCTTCGTAACATGACTAATTGACAACAACTTGTGTGACAACGAAGGAACATATAGACAGTTGGATATTTTAAGAGTGGGTGAAATTTCTACTGTCCTGGACCCCTCAACATACGCTATTTCCCCATTAGCAGTTTGGACAGAAGTTTTGTTTGACCGTGATGGCACAATAATATCAGTTGCATCAAAAGTCATGGTGTCTGTAGCACCACAGTTAAAGATCCAGTGGGTATTTTTGGTTTCACATACCTTTTTTTCGTACAGGCAGTAGACAAAACTTCTGGGACCATTTCGAAATTTTTAGAAATATCAACAGCCAAATCATCCCACACACCAATATCCGGGGCAAATTCCAACATATTTAAAATTTCTAGACTAAAAAATTTAGTTTTAGAAATACAGGGGTCTGGGTGTAATTTCCAGGCCCCTTTACCTTTAAAGTCGCGAGTTTCCTCATTTGAGCAAACCCTAGCCGTTGCTGCAAATCCCTTTCGCCTTCGTCTCCATAGCCGCCACCCCTACTGCTGGTGGCCTCTAGGTTGTTCACCATGGCGACGGTCTTGCTGCCTGAGCCCCGTCTCTCCTTCGGTTGCTTGTGATTGTCTTCCCACCATTCGGGATATCCTACCAGTTGGAAATAATTCTCCTTTGTGTGCTTTGACATCCCACAATGGGAACACTTCAACTTGGATTTATCCACTCGATCCCGGGATGATGAGCCGCCGTTCTTTCCGGTGGTGTCTGATTGGTTCAGTTGTGATAAAAAAAACTCGAGCTGTCATGGCTGCCGCCTCTATCTGTGCTGGTTCACCCTTAGTCAGTGGTCCCCCTCCGATGCCCTGTGATGGCAGGTCACCTCCGGTCGTCGACCCAAGAATATTCAACCGGGCGGCCTCCTTTTTGACTGAGGCGTAGGCGGTCTCAACTAAGGGCAAAGGGTCCTCCCTAAGGATTTCCCTTTGAATCACGTCATATTGTTGGTCGAGCCCTCCCAAAAATTGGAAGAGCTTGGTCTCATTCCAGATTTGGTTGTACACTGTTATATCTTCAGCCAACACCATAGGGTTCGGACGACGGGGCTCAATTTCACCCCAAAGACTTTGCATCAAAAGCCAAAAATCTTCTATGGTTGATGACCCTTGCACTTGGTGACTTGCCCTGTTGTGTAGATTGTAAACCTGCAATGAGTCCCTCCCGCTGCTGTAGGTGACTACTAATGCCTGTCACAATGCCTTGGCCGTGGGATAATGAGCCACGTTGTTGGCCAATTATGGTTCGACATTCTGAATTATCCAGGAAAAAATAACCAAGTCATCTTGTTCCCACTTCTCATATTCTGGATCTCCTTCCTCCGGTGGTGCAGGTATCCCTATAATGTGCCTAAGTTTTGATCGACCCTTGCCCCCTATGGCCACCTTCATAAGTCTGGCCCAAAGGGCATAGTTATGGCTATTTAATTTGATACCAAAGTTCACTGTGTCTGAAATTGGATTGTTTGTGGATTGGTTCAACCCGTTTCTCAACAGATTTACGATTTGAAGGGTAAGGTCATCATGGTTGATGCTTGACCCATTTGGATTACTTTCTACTGTTTCGGACATGGTTGTTTCTCGGATGTTTGTTGGCTTTCTGGGTAGAAGATGAGCAGTGATATGACAGATCCCTTGTAGGATTGTCAACCATGCTCTGATACCATTTTAGTTTGGTATGCGGGACTCATGAAATGGAAAAAAAATATGTTGTATTGGAATGATTTACAGAGCTACACATATAGGCATGGCAGATGCTATACAAGGAAAGGTGTTTAATTCTAATTGCTGTGATCATGCCCCTAATTCGGAGATAATTTTGACTGATCCTATTGAGGATATGATGGGATCCTGATCCTCCTCCTTTTATCATATTCTGAAACTTGGTCATGCCATTTGGCTTGACAAATTCTCCTTCAGTGTTTCAGAGGCTAATGAATGATTTGTTTAAACCATACTTGTGTCTTTTTGTTCTAGTATTTTTTTATGATATCTTAATCTACAACTCATCATTGTCATTGCATGGAGAACATATCTCGGTGGCTTTGCAGACATTGAAGGATAATCAACTATACTTACGAGGGAACAAGTGTGTGTTTGGAGCATGCCAACTCGAATATTTAGGCTACACAATTTCAAAAGGAGGAGTGGCAACGGATGTCCAGAAGGTTAAAACTATTGAAGAATGGCCTGAAACTTAAGCGAATTAAGGAATTAAGAACATTGCTGGGCATTACTGGGTACTACTGGAGGTTTATTAAAGGGTATAGGATGATGGCTAAACCATTGACAAAACTATTAAAGAAAGAAAGTCTAGCCAACTAGGAATGGCAACAAGAGGATAAGGAAACCTCTGAGAAATTAAAGGAATCAATTTTGTCGGCCCCATTGTTGGCATTGCCGAATTTTTCAAAAAATTTTATGGTAGAGGCAAATGCAAGTGGACAGGGGATTGGCGTTGTGTTACAACAGGAAGGTCATCTCATTGCCTTCCTCAGTAAAGCATTAGCTAGAAGACACCACAAATTATCCACATATGAAAAAGAATTCTTGGTAGTGATAAAGGTGATTAAGTACTAGAATCATTATTTGAGCTTCAAATCGTTCATCGTTAAAACAGATCACCAGAACCTTAAAACTTGTTAAAGCAACGTCTATCCACTCATTTTCAACTATCGTGGCTACCGAAACTCCTCAACTACGACTTTGAAGTGCAATATCGTAGCGGGAAGGAGAATGTGGCTACAGATGCCCTCTTAAAAATCACCAGTGCAGAGATGTTGATGATATCAATAACGCAGATACACGGTGGGCTATCAGAGGAAATTAAGAAAAGTTGGCAAGAGGATCGAGCAATTCAAGATATCATTAAGAAGTTGGAATATGAAAATATGAAGTCTAGCGTGTATGAATGGAAAAATGGACTATTGAGGTGGAAGGGGCATTTAGTAATGGGCGCCAACAAAAACCTCCAACAACAAATCATAGGAATTAGTCACGATGACGCCATAGGAGGACATGCAGGTGTAGTGGCAACAACAAAGAAGCTGCAAAATATGGTTTTTTGGAAAGGAATGGCTAGGAATGTTCGAAACCATTTTCAGAAACGCATGAACTGCCAGAGGAATAAACACGATAGTTCTGCTTATCTTAGATTATTGCAACCTATTAAGATACCAAAAGGAAGGTGGAGGGAGGTGAGTGTCGATTTCGCTGAAGGACTTTCGGTATCAAAGGGAAAGTCAATCATTTTAGTAATTGTGGATCGATTTACAAAATATTCCCACTTTATTCCTATGAAATGCCCCTACTCTGCTTGTGACATTGTTAAAAGTGTTCCTCAATAATGTGTTTAAGTTATATGGTATGTCGGAATCGATCATTAACGAGGAATCCTGCTTTCTTGAGCAAGTTTTGGCAAGAACTCCTTCGACTATAAGGAGTTAAACTGAAATACTTAACCACCTATCACCTACAGATGGACAGAAAAATGGGATCGATGAATAAAATTCTCGAAACATACTTATGGTGCTTTTATAGTGAAACACCTCAGAGATGGAGCAAATGGATACCTCTGGCGAAGTGGTGGTACAATACGAAGTATTGCGCTCCCATCGATTCTACGACATTTTAAACCTTGTATGGATATTTGTTAGCTCAAGGGTTATGTTTAACGATTTTAATGATAACTTTACAATATTTCAAAATTTTATAATATTTCAAAATTCAAATTGGATTTATTTCCTGATATAGACAACGTTATAATTCTTATAAGGAAATAAAATCATAGAATAATTGCTTCTTTTCTTACATGAACCTTCTTTATGAACTTACCTAATCAGAAATGGTTCCATGACATCCGAAAGTTTGTACTAATAACATTCATCTTAACGTATGAGTATCGAAGATTTCAGCAGAAATGATATCGTAAATTAAGCAATGACTAGTTGAGGAACATTTCTGTTTAAGGAAGAGCCACTACATTTGTGACATACAACAGACTTACGAAATACCTTAGCAGAAATCAATATCTTTGAAAGTCATATAAAACTCTTTATGCCTTAGAAAGTAAAATCACTCTATTGAGAGAGATTGTTAAATCCTTTATATATTTCTTGTTGAGAGCTTGTAGTGTTTTTGTTAAACATTACGAGTGTGGAAGGTTGAAGAACTTTGACAAATATGTACTTATGAGCTTAGAGAGGCTCATGAAAATTTACTACTTGAATTTTATAGTGAAATACTGAAGTTGAATACTTAGGGATTAGACATAGCCTTCGTCATAAGTCGAACCAGTATAAATCGATTGTGTCATTCTTTCTGTAACATCCTGTTATCTGAATTAGGGTTAAAATGGTGATTCTTAGGATTATTTGTGTTAAAAATTTATCTAGAAGGTGTTTTTATTATTTCGGAATTTTTGATGAATTTTAGAAATTTTCGAAAATTTTGGTATATTTTGGATATTTTAAAATTTCTGGTGAATTATTTTGATCTGAAAATTTAATTGGAGAGTGTTATTATTATTTCAAAATTTTTGGTGAATTTTAGAAATTTCAAAAAAAAATTTGGGATATTTTGGACCAATTATGGTGTGAGACATGGCAACATATGTCTTTGACAAATGGTTTGTATATGTGGTGACATATATGTGACACATGGCAAGTTGCTGCTAAGACAAATGGTGAATAGGTGGAGACAAATAGCACACGTGAAGGACATGCAATGAACCACGTATTATTATGTTTTAGTTAGGAAGAAACCACTCTAGCTTTCGTTCTCTACTGAAAACACTCAGCACCGAGATGCTCTTCCCTGTTCTTCATCACCGAATTGTGTTGTTGATTTCCCTTTCAGTGCTGGAGTAATTGTGGACTCAAGTAAGTGATTTTAATGTTGTTTCCACTGTATAAATGCATATGTGTATGAGAGTTTGGAGAACTGTATTTTCGGTACTGAATGAACAAAATGGAAGATTTGTAAAAATATGGATAGGTTGTTTTTGCATGTTTGTGGAACAATATTTCATAAGGTAGTGTTGAGGTAAATTTTGAGCTAGTAGAATCTTTCAACTGTGTTTAGGAAGAGTGCAGAAAGTCAGAAAAAAAGAAAATGAAACAAGTGTAGTCGCAGTAGAGAGAGACAGAGATGAACATGCTCTGTTTTGTGATATATGCGTTAATGTTTGGGAAATGATAGTGAGGGATTTATGTGAAGTTAAAGTTGAAGAAAACATAGAATATAATGAGGTGTGGTATTTTAAGGAGAAAAAGGAGAGAAAACGTGGGTTGTTGTGTTGTAAAAAAAAAAGAAAGATGCAGAAAATGATATCCGCTAACGTGAACAGTACAATGGTTGTTATGTAGGTATAAAATTTTGGATTTTAGATTTGGTTGTGATGGGTTCTTTTGAGATGGAAGTAGGAAAAAAAACAATGGTGTATGCAACATATATATTAGTTGTGATGTGTGGGGATGAAGTACAAGAAAAAAAAAGAGGGGAGGGGGGCGAAGAAAATAAAAAATGAAACAAGTGCAGAAATGGAAAACCGTATATAAAATTTGGTTGTGATGTTGTATGTGATCTTGAGTTTTGAGAGGTTTTGATGCTAAGTTGAATTGTTATGGGAGCTAAAATGAAGAGAAAATGTGAGGGTATAAATTAAAGATGATAGGGTAAGTGGAAGAGAGGAAGAAGAGTGAAGAGAATCTGCAGTTTTTGTAGTGTAGTTCGGTGGAGAAGATGAAGTTGGCATTCTTGAGAGAGAAAAGTTTATGGTTTATATGTGTGGGTTAAAAACTTGAGTTTTCAATTGAACAGCTCTCAATCTTTTGCCTATAACTCTTTCATCTGAACTCCAAATAACTTGAAACTTGGACCAATGGATTCCTAAGATATTTTTGTTTCTCCTCATAAAATTTTAGAGCTATCTGAATTAATTTGAAAGTGATTGATAGGATGAAAGTGTGGAAGTTTGCTGGAATATTATGACCTAGAAAATTTTCATGGTCATGCTTCGGTTTTCTAATGATACCTTGAGCTGTAGATTTTTGAATAAGTTCTTTTTTGATTCATATTAAACTAGAGACATATTTCTACAATTTGTGTGAAGAGGTCTAATTTTAACTATGTCTCTATGATTTTCAAAATTAGCATGTAAATGAGCTGTAGCTTAAGCAGAAGAACTGTCAGGGACAGAAATTATGTCCTGTGGTTATTGAATAAACTGTATTAATGTGGGCCGAATTAGGTTGAGTTGTCTTCAACAAAGTTGTAGCTTATTCTTTTATATTTAAATTGATATAAAGTTTGTAATTTTTGGATATCTGAGCTGAAAGATATGAGTTGTGCAATTAGAGTGTATGATCATGTACTAGCTGAAAGTTCAAATGTGAACAGTCTGTGGTATTTTGTGCATAACTCACTGAATACTAAATCAAATTGAATGATCTTGGCCGCGTTAGAAACTTAAGACACTGTAGAACAAATTTCTAGAATGAAGTGTTGCCTAATTGTGTCATTTACCCTAACAGATTAATTATGCAAAGTTGACCCGAAATTATATGGGTAGAAAATCTAAAGTGGTCAATTGGGTAATAAAATTGATTTCACATTGTTTTATTTTGGTTCAAATTATAAGTACCAAATGATATTAATGAGGGCTTTGATATCTGATCGATTTAATGATAAGAATTACAATAAGATACCCGAAATTTGTCATTGAATATGCATTGTACATAGTTAGTTTACATGAATGTGCATTAATGAATACAAAATTGTTCAATATTGTGATATGTGTATGTATTGTATGTATAGAGGAGCATACTGAACGACCACATCCAGACATTGCTGGGACATCTAGGCAATAGCCATTTGGAGCATACAGTGAGTAACCTAAGATGGTCTCACCATTTTGTTTTGTACATTATTGAATTGTATTGCGATCTTATTGAATTATACTGAATTGTGTTGATTGTGTACTGGATTCCGGACAATATTTGTCTGAGGCGTTTGGATGAATGAGAATGATATTGGAAGTGTTACTTGAATGTGAATGCATCTACCTAAATGACTTTTTGATTCTCAACTGAAAGGTTGAATGCCGGACCTAGTCCGATGACCAATGTTGTTACTGTAATTGATACTGTGATCGATATACTGTTATATTACATGCAAATGAAAGTGATTGAATTGATGACTGAATTCTGGCATGCACTTCATTCCAATGCATGTAATATAAAGGAGTTGTGATTGATGTGGCTATTGATACTGTTACTGCTATGAGCTTTAAGCTCCTGCATATGTGGTTCGAGCCTATGGCTCATTGTGATCAATGAGTCACAGACTGACTAACTGAGCTGGATAATTTGGGATATTGTAAAAGCACACAGTCACAACAAAATAACAATGAATGTGAGTCTCATACATGTCGCATCTGCATATAATTTGAATTCATTGAATGATTTGCAAAGCTGTGTGACTATTGTAATATGGTTGAACTGTGTATCTGAGAAATATTTGATACTTGTTGTGATAGTATTTGATACTTGTTAAGTGGAGTTGAGCTGTATGATTACATGCTACAATTGATCTCATTTTATGTCATGAGTGAACCGTGGATGGTTACTCTACTGAGTTTGCAAAACTCATCAAAATTGCATCGTTACTTTTCAGGTTCAAGAGTGAGATGACCTAGCTTCTAAGACTCCGTAGAAGCACATTTGTGCAACTATTACAGTCAGAATTGGCTCAGAGGTCGGTCAACTGAGATTGAGGACTTAGCTTTTGTTTTCATGTTTATTGTATTTGGTGT
>JAOSBM010000003.1:4454631-4465738 GCA_027568955.1 Erythroxylum tenue
TGACAAAACCAAGAAATAGGAAATGGTTAGTCTGCTTGTTCCAGTTGCAACTGGTAAATGTGCCGGGATGGATATTTGTTTTGTATATTTGCACGAACAATTATATTGTATCCACCTCAAACAAATAAGTTCTTTAGTTGCTTTTGTTTCTTAAAGATCTTTTTGATACCGATGTATAACGTGTTGAGTTTAATAAAGGATTATGGAGTCATCGCTTTCAGTTTATTAGTCATCTTGCTAATTAAGGACAAAAAAGAAAAGTTATCACCATTTTAACCGTTTGAAACAATCAAAGGATTTGGCGAACTTGGAATCTGAGAAGGTGAGGAGGTCGTTCTGCCATCTCTACTACCGAACTATAAGACTTGGGGGGTTGAATCCTGGCGTCTGAAAAACTCAAATAGAGATACTCCATGCATGTGTCTGACGAGTTGATATAGGTTAATTCAATGTACTGGGTCAAAAAAGCATTGATCGGGTCCGTGTAAACATAACAGACAGGTGCAAAACACCAGTCAATATGGTACCTTTAGCAGCAGTCTACCCCTGCAAACCTCCTTCAGCAACACCATCACCTCTAATCTTGTCATCATCATCTTTGGGATTCAAGGACCACCTCAAGCTCTGAGGATCATCGCTCTTTCTAAGAGTCTGCTGCTTCTTTGTTTGTTTCAGAGAGGAGCACGGACTCGAGAAGTGAAAACGCCTACTGGGTCTAAAGCTGTGAAGAAACGAGGTACAAGATGGATAAGAAAACCGAGTGTTGGAAGCAAGACATGTTTAAGACTTCGCATTTTTGCTTCTTGAATTTGTTTGATATCTCAGTATTTAACTTGCTACTACGGGTTCTATGTACAGAGCTGATCCGAAAGTTTAGTACTTTGCTGATAAAACTGTTGTAAACACATTTTGCTGAATTGTAGTTCTGTCATCTATGGCAGTTTACAAATTATTGCTACATAGTTCATACTCGAATAATACTTACAGCCATTTTGATTTTGTGATAATCTGTTGCTCATTGTCTCAATTCCCATTGCATCTTCTTTTTCCTTCTTCCTATTCAGTTTCTCCGAGAAGATTCTTCTTGTGTTTTGCCCTTTACTTTTGATTTAATGGCCTTTGTAGTTGACTAACTGGGTTTCCACTTCATGTATGCAGTTTCTTTAAAGAGTATTTATCATCGACACCATCGTGAACCCTCTTCCACCTGCCATGGCATACAATGAGCTTTTTCACTCCGATATTCACACAGTTCTTTGGAATGTTTGATTTACTTCTAACCTCCCTCTTGTTCGCAGATGAAGCCATATGTTTGTTTGTTCTTATCTTCCTTAATCGAGAACTTCATCTGCTCAGTCCACACATAAAGGAGCTGTCCTTGTTCATGAGTTTTTCATATTCATTGATTGTTATCTCTATGTGCCTCTGATGTTTTGATATCTGCATTATCTCTCTGGTTAGATTTGTAAATGCATTTGACTCGTCAGCGCTTCTTGTACTTTAAATTTATTTCTTCATCTAATGTTTTAACGAGATTGGAATAATTTTCTCTGGAACTTGGCTTTTTTATTGCCTACTCTTACCATCACTTCAAATAAATTACAATAATAGCAATATGTACCTATTGCAGATCCTGAAGGAATTGCTAATGTTCAGAAATCAAATCACTGTCCTGTCCGTTGAGAAAGATTAATGTAAAATGTTTGTTCTGCTTTGTTATTGCTACTCTAGATATGAGAGCACATAACTGCCAAAGTTGGTATCATCTTTGGAAATGAAGACTCTCCACTTGCTGAGTTCTGAAAATGGAAGCTCAAGGTTAGTTACATTGTGCTTATGCCAAATTACACTTAAAAAAATGCTAATTTAGTATAATTTTGATTGGTTTAAGCATATACCTCACCTGTTTAAATACTATTGGATCTAAGAAACTAAGAACACTATTTCTCGATTCTCTTTCTTGAAGACCTGGTCTTTGACAAGCAGTATGGTAAGCAACAAAATGCTGCTATCGAACAAAGCAGTATTGAAGTATGAGACAGTAGCAGAGGGCGAGGGCCGACGTAATAATAATAGCTTCCCCAAGGGCTCCAAGGGTCTCTGATTTCTCAATTACTTGTACTTTTAATACCATTCCTGCAATATAACATCGAAGTCTCCAATTCCACCACCAGCAACTACAATCCCCTGAATTTTAGTTGATCTTTCCATCTACAAATGATTGAACCGTTCTGTTTCCTGCTTTCTGTAGAGATCTGAGCAAGGAAGCTCTTTGTTCAGAGGATTTGATAGAGTTTGGTTTTTGTCACTCCTTTTACTTTCCTTTTGCATGCACTTTTCACCTCCTGGAATCTAACCGAGAAACAGATGAAACTTCTACTGGCAGTAAGTGCATGGAGCTAATGATCAGGTGCACGTAAACATAGTGCCTACACATATATATAATATTAATGGAACTCTAATTCATGTTTAGTACCATAACATGTTCAATTCTGATAATTTTCTTCACAAGAGTGAAAATTTTAACAATCACAGAAGAAGTATCCACCAGTGAACCAATACGATATTTTTGTGTTGATAGTCCCACCAATCTCATTCTCAGTTCTTCAAGACACTGATCCAGTCGCTGTCAAACCTCTTCCATTTGCTCTCCACCGAACTTATTTTTACTTCCTCACTCCCTTGGGTCCGATCTCTTTCAATAAAGATTAAGCCTTTTTTTTTTCTCTCTTTCTGACAAAAGTAAAGCATAATCGTTGCAATTAAAAAGAAAAAACACGAATCTAAGTCTATGTATTAAACACTCACAGTTTCTCTTGTTTGCAACTTCAACAACAGCAAGCTCAACGTTTCTGTAGGCTGACATGTGGAATTGACATGTCAAAATTTGCTAGGCCATCCTCAGTTCCTCTAGGAACTACGTTGAGCAATAAAAAGACAACTAATTAGGTAAATGTACAATAAACATATGACATTATAAGGGAGAGGTTCAACCATAGCTAAACGGTTTTTCTAATCAGAATTTGTATGCAAAGTCAGCTGAAATGCAGTTCTTCAAAGGTTAAAAATGTAAATATAATCACTAGGATATTGCAATATAGCTCAACTGCATATTATATATATTTCTTCAAGCATTTCAACATTAAAAATAACAAGATACTCTGGATGCAAATTATTATCAATAAGTACCTTTATAACGCTTCATCAATCAACTCATATGAATGATTGGGATGTGTGAAATTTTGGCCCAATACTTCCCCTTCTTTCTCCTGTACCTTTTCTTCAGTAAAGGACACGCCCAGATTTCTAGATAACAAAGGGAGGATGGCAAGCACTCTTCTAGCAAGGTTTTCAGATGAGGGCACCTACTAATTGTCAAGTTTTCGAGGGAAGTGAGGTGGTGAAGTCCTTCCACAGACCTCAAATTCTGCAAATTATTCAGATGAAGAGTGACAAGACTAGGTGGGAGCCCTTCTTCTGGTAGGGATGCAATCTTAGAGCAATCCAAAATTCTCAAATATCTAAGAGAGGTGAGATCATGAAATCTTCTGTTGAACAGAAAGTCCAAATTTTGAATATCAATGATTTCAAGGGAGGTAAGAGTAAAGGGCAAAACCTCATCAGACGCCAACTGGAGCCTAGGGCAATTCCGGATTATCAACTTTTCAAGAGAATTAAAGCGTTGAAGCCCTTCGTAGTTCAGAGATTTCAAATTTGGCAGGTCGTAAATATGAAGAGAAGTAAGAACGGAAGGCAGCAGGTTCACCTCCGGGAAGCGTTCCATTTCTTCTGCTTCATAATTCATAATACTGAAGGAAGTAAGAGAGGTGAGTTTCTGCAAATCCCAATGCATACGCCCGACAATTAGTTTGTTGCAATTATAGATAGCAAGTGATTTTAGTTTCAAAGGCAAACCATCTCTTGGAAATGTCTCAATTTCTGGGCAGTTAAACATTCCCAACTCTAAAAGGGCAGGGAGAAGAGAATGCATACGTTCTGGTAGAAACTTCAGTTTTGCACAATCCTTAAGAATAAGCTCTGTTAAAAATTCAAAAGAGACAAATTCTTGATTGGGTGTACACAATGATTCAAAATTTGGGCATTCTTCAATTCTCAGACTCTCTAACTTAGGGAACAACTCTAATGGAAAGCACTTGAGAGGTTCATGTTTTGCAATTGTAATTTCTTCCAAAGAAGAGTCAAGTTGCCCAATCTTTTCCAGAACAGATTCTTGGAAGTTCATAATTGTGAGATAGTTGGAACTACTGAAGTGGTCCCGATAACCGTTAGTTAATACTATTGCAGAAAGGTTGGGAGCAAGTGGCACACAATTTTGAAGCTGCGGACAATCCCTAATCTCAAGTTTCGCCAAAGAGGGAAGATGACTCGGTAGAGCGCCTTTTAAATTCGGACAATTTATTACACATAGCAATTTGAGACAAGGAAAGGCTCCACTTTCACCCTCTCCTTCCCTTCCATAAGGTCTCCACTCTTGCCACTGAGGCATATCTTTAAAGCATATGATCTCAAGAGATTGAAATGGCTTCACTGCTGAGACACATCTACCATAGAAATCAGAATCAATTACCCTCACTTCATTAAAACCTCTAACTTCCATATACTTGAGAGATGATACATGCCCAAGTGGTGGCAGGGAGGAACAGTACTTACATCCCCTAAGCTTCAAAGAGACTAATTTGGTGAATGACGACTCTCCTAACCAATTTGGAAAGCTAGTACCTCCATAGCCAGTGATTGAAATGACTTCTATTTCTGTGTGAGGCTGCAAACCATCAAGTATAGCCTCTTCGTCATGATCACCTTCCCAATATAAATACAATTCCTTAAGGTTCTTCTTACACTTGATCTTGGCTTTCAAAGCGTCTTTGGCGTTCTCCACATTTTGAAGATTATGAATTCTAAGCGTTCCTCCAAGATGTTGAAGGCTCCCCAATTCTTTAACTCTACAACCCTCCCGCTTCCCCACAAAGAAATCAGTTAAGGTTTGCAGCTTTATCAATTTGCCCATATTTGGAGGCATCTCTTGCAAATATGTTCCTTCAATATCAAGATAGTGCATATTGATCAGCCTTCCCATTTTAGTTGGCAACTTAGCCAGCCTTCCGCACTGATTTAACTTCAAAGTCTGTAAATTGTAGAAACTACACAAACATTCAGGCAAACGTTTGATGAATGTTCTAGAGAGATCCAAATATCTTAAATGTTTCAGATGGCTGATTAAACTGCGCAACTTAACCACTTCCCAACAGGGCAAAGATAGCACTCTTAATCGTTGCTGGTTTAGCAATAAATCAGGAATTATCTCTTGCTTCCATGATGTATTATTGACTGGTAGGAATGTGCGCAAGTGGGGAGATTTGAGGATGGTTGAAAGTTGCTGAGATGACAATAATTGTTTCACCGTCGCACATGAAAAATAACGGAGCTTTTCCAACGTTCTGCAAAATTCTTGATTCTCAAACCTGAAGCAGAATTCTCCAGACACAACTCTAGCCAAGTCATTGATCAAGTCATGCATGACAAAAGAATTATTAACATGTTGGAAAAAAGACCTTGACACTAGCTCCTCAAAGTACTCTTCACCCACTTCTTCCATTGTCTCGTTTTCTTCTTGTTCAATCACAAAACCTTCTGCCATCCACAAAAGGACTAATTGCTTCTTGTTGAACCTATAGTCCTTTGGAAATATTGAACAATAAGCAAAGCATTGCTTTAGATGAGATGGAAGGTAACGGTAGCTCAATCTTAGAACCGGAAGAATGTCATCTTTAGAAAATTTCCATAGATCATTTCTTAAAACGTTCTCCCAATCCTTCACATTTCTCTTAGAACGCAAGATACCTCCCATTACTTTCAGAGCTAAAGGAAGGCCGTCACATCTTTTCACAATCTCTTTACCAATTTCTTCTAAATGTGGATAATCACCACAGTTTTCGTCCTCAAAAGCGTGTTTGCAGAATAATTGCCAGCATTCAGTAGAAGCCAACACATCTAAACGAAATATTGAGCTAAAACTCACAGTTGTGGCTACGCCATCGTTACGTGTGGTGACGATAATCTTACTTCCAGTACCCCCAGACTTCAAAGGCTTTAGCAATTGGTCCCAATAATTGACACTTTCATTCCAAACATCGTCCAACACAAGCAAGAACCTTTTTTCTGTCAATTTTTCCTCCAGTTCAACCTGGATCTGGTTTAGAGTCTTATCATCACAAGCCATTTGAGCCACTTCCTTGACAATATCTCTTGTTATTCTAGGAACGTCAAACTCTTCTGAAACGCATACCCACCCTCTGACATCAAATCGATTTCGGACTCTTTCGTCTCTATAGATGAGCTGCGCAAGTGTAGTTTTACCTATTCCACCCAGACCGACGATGGAAATTATACTCAAGTTGTTGCTGCGATTGACATCATCCGACAGCAACACTTGCATTATCGCTTCCCGATCACGTTCCCTGCCAAAAATGCTAGACGTTTCAACAAGAGAAGTAGTGGGTATCCTTTGAGTGGATTGTCCACCTCCTATGATCTCTCTCAGGCCAAGCATATCCTTTTGATTCACCAGATCTTCAATGGTCTCCAGTATCTCCATCAGCCTTCCTTTCAACCCTTTCTTCAATGACTTCCGAGGGCGTAGAAACTTGTGAACCTCATCCGTGATGGATCGAGATTCAGCTTCGAGTTCGAGCCGAGCAGCTTCACAGTCGATCTCGTCCAAGAAATCATCAGCTTTAAAGAAGGCATTTTTAAGGTCGTCAAGCCATTGTTTCACAGCTGGCTTCGTGATCTCCTTCTCCTCTGCATCGTCAAGAACACCTCGAACAGAGTTCATGGCAGTCTTCAACTTCTGCAAGAGCCGATCATCAAGCTCCTGACGTCTGAAGAAGTCCACAAATCTTTTAGAAGCCATTCTGTCAAATAGAACATTGAGGAAAGCACCGAGAGCGGCTCCACCGGCAGCCAAGACAGCCTCTGCGGCCATGGATCTGTTATTGCAAGTGTATCGAAAGATAGAAGGTGAGGAGGACTATATGAAATCTAGATGAAGAAATAACAAGAACAAAGTGATATTAGCTTAGGAGACAGAAGAAGAAAGACAATCTTAGTTCTAAATGACAAAAAGATACAACCTTGGTTACGGGAGATCTGGAGACTTGGTTGACTTGGTGGCGAACTGTGGAATAAACTTTTAAGGTAAATTATAAATTTACAAATTCACATAATGTTAACGAAAAGGGCAAAAACGGCAAAACACATCTTCTGAAAGTTATATCATAAGTATTTTAATATATTTTTTATTTTAAAAAAATTAAATATGAGGTTAATGATTGTGAAAATCCCACCAGACCCTTAAATTAATGAAAGAATTACCTTCAATAAACCCAGATAACTGGGTCAAGAAAGTATTGACCGGTTCCTTGTAAACGTTAACCAACAGCGGCAAAACTCCTGCCAATACGAGTGCAGTCTCCCCCCGCAAACCCCCTTCACCATCACCATCACCGTCACCGTCACCTTTAATCTTGTCATCATCGTCTTTGTGATTCAAGAACCACCTCAAGTTCTGAGGAGCATCGCTCTTCCTAAGCCCCTACTGCTATTTTGTTTGCTTCAGAGAAGATAGCGGACTCCAGAAGTGAAAACGCCTACTGGGTATAAAACTGTGAAGAAATGAGGTACAAGATGGACAACAAAACCGAATGTTGGAAGCAAGATATGGAAGTGGCCTTACGTCGTTGGCAAGGGTAAGCATGTTTTTTGTTTCCAAACGACGGGTTTCAGATAATGGGGTCGTCGGATAAAAATCTATCAATGAGGACCCCTACCATTGAGTTGCAAGGTGAATGCATACAAAACTTGAACAGAAGTTTGTTAAGCCAATAACTCCATGCACTAATGAGAAGTTCTAAAATTATCCAGAGTAACATAGGATTTCCAATGTTCTTTCCAAGCATCCCATGCTTCAACATATGGTTTTGGTCTAGAGTTTTGTGAAAAACTATGAAAAAACAGCCATTTTTTATTTGATCTCACTTGCAGAGAAATTTGATCAAACCAAATCTTTATCAATGTGATGTTAAGAAACAGAGTCAACTGCGATTTCTGGGACTTTAAGGTGGGATTGTTGATCATGTATTCTTATTCTAGTGAGTTCAAATTATGATACAGGATCTGTTCTGCTAAAATGTGATTGAATTATCATCCCTTGCATTTTCAAAATAAGTTGCTGACTTGACAATTCACTAACTTCTGTAAAATTGTGAAAAAAAAAACTTTAAACAGGAAGCTTGGCAATAGCTCCTGCTAACACTCAGGAATGTATCTAAAACTACAACTGTAAATTACTGGTGATACTGCAATGTTGTAAATTATATTAATACGATTGTAGCAGCATACATAACACACTCTGTTCAGTTCAGTTGAATTCATAACACAAGCCTTAACAGGCTCTGCTCAACTGCATATTTTATATATATTTCACCAAGAATTTCAACCTTAAGAATAACAAGATACTCTTGATGGGAATTATTATCAACAAGTGCCTTTATAATAACGATTGATGAATCAATCAATCAACAGAGACTACACCTATTCTATATGAGTGTATGGAACGTGTGAAAATTTGGCCCAATGCTAACGCTTGATGAATCAATCGATCAACAGAGACTGCTCCTATTCTATATGAATGTATGGAACGTGTGAAATTTTGGCCCAATATTTGCCCTTCTTTCTCCCATAACTTTGCTTCAATAAAGGACACCACCCGATTCTTAGAAAACAAAGGGAGGATGGCAAGCCCGCCTCTGGCAAGGATTTCAAATGAGGGCATTTCCAAATTGTTAAGCTTTTGAGGGAAGTAAGGTGGCAAAGCCCTTCTATAGACTTCAAATTCTGGAGATTACACAGATGAAGAGTGATTAGACTGGGTGGCAGATCTTCGTCTGGAAGGAATGCAATCTCAGGACAAAGCCAAATACGCATTTCTCTAAGCCTTTGTTTGGATGCTTAGTAACACAAGGGAAAGGAAGGGAAAGGAAATCTTTCACAAAGAGAGGGAAATAGCAAGATAAGCATAAAAATGGCTCAAATTTTCCTTCCATTCTTCTCAATTCTCTCTCTTATTTTTGTCCAAACAATGGAAAGGAAGAGAAATACAATTTCTGTTCCTTTCTCTTCTCTTGGTTTCCCTCCATCCAAACAAAGGCTAAGAGAGGGGAGATCATGAAATCTTCTGTTGGACAAAAAGTCTAAATTCGACAAATCACTGATTGCAAGATAGGTAAGGGTACAGGGCAAACCTTCATCTGGCACCAACTGGAGCCTAGGGCACCTCTGGATTATTAACTTTTCAAGAGAATTAAAGCGTTGAAGCCCTTTATAATTCAAAGATTTCAAATTTGGCAGGTCGGAAATATGAAGAGAAGTAAGACTGGTGGGTAGCAGGGTCATCTATGGGAAACATTCTATTTCTTCTTCTTCATAATCCATAATACTGAAGGAAGTAAGAGAGTTGAGTTTCTGCAAATCCCAATTCATACGCTCGACAATCAGTTTGTTGCAATTGGAGATAGCAAGTGATTGTAGTTTCAAAGGCAAACCATATCTTGGAAATGTCTTGATTTCTGGGCATCTAAACATTCTCGACTGCAAAAGGGCAGGGAAAAGAGAATGCATACACTCTGGTATCAACTTTAGCTTTGGACAATCCTCAAGAAAAAGCTTTGCTAGATATTCAAAAGAGATAAATTCCTGACTGGATGTACATAAGGATTCAAAATTTGGACATCCTCCAATTGTTAGACTCCTTAATTTAGGGAACAATTCTAATGGAAAGCAACCCAGTGGTTTTTGTTTTGCAATTGTAATTTGTTTCAAAGAAGAGCCAAGTTGTCCAATCTTTTCCAGTACAGATTCTTGGAAGTTAATAATTACGAGATAGTTGAAACTACAGAAGTGGAGATAATCACCGTTGGTTAATTCTATTGAAGAAAGGTTGGGATAATTACCATTATTTTGAAGCTGCAGAGAATTCCTAATCACAAGCTTTGTCAAAGAGGGAAGATGACTCGGTAGAGTGCCTTTTAAATTCGGGCAATTCATTACACGCAGCTGTTTGAGACAAGGAAAGGCTCCACTTTCACTTTCACCTACTCTTCCATAAGGTCTCCACTCTTGCCACTGAAGCATATCTTCAAAGCTTATGGTCTCAAGACATTGAAATGGCTTCACTGCTGAGACACATCTACCATAGAAATCATAATCAATTATCCTCACTTCATTAAAACCTCTAACTTCCAGATCCTTGAGAGAAGACATCTGCCCAACTGGTGGTAGGGAGGAACAGTATTTACATCCCTCAAGCTTCAAAGAGACTAATTTGGTAAACGAAGAGTCTGCTAACCAATTTGGAAAGCTAGTACCTCCATAACCAACGACTGAAATGCCTTTTATTTCTGTGTGAGGCTGCAACCCATCAAGTATAGCCTTTTGACGAGCCGAGTAGCTTCATAGTCGATCTCGTCCAAGAAATCATCAACTTAAAAGAAGGCATTTTTAAGGTCGTCAAGCCATTGTTTCACAGCTGGCTTCGTGATCTCCTTCTCCTCTGCATCATCAAGAACACCACGAACGGAGTTCAGGCAGTCTTCAACTTCTGCAAGAGATGATCACTGAGCTTCTGACGTCCGAAGAAGTCCACAAATCTTTGAGAAGCCATTCTGTCAAATGGTACAATGAAAAAAGCATTAAGAAAGGATCCTGCCACAACCTCAGCAGCCATGAATCTCTTATTGCTAGTGTATTGAAAGGTAGAAGCTGAGGACGACTATATCAAATATGGATGAAGAAATAGCAAGAACCTGTGTAGCACGGACACGGCCGACACGTGTCCGACACAGACACGCAGTGGACACGCGGTGGACACGTGTTCGTATGTGTCGGAATAAAAAAATCATTTTTATCGGCTCGGACACGGCTCGGGATGGCTCGGACACATTTGAAAACGACTCGGATACGTCTTAATATGGCTCGTAACATTTTTATGAATTATTCAAAATTTTATTTAGTTGACATGGGTAGTCTT